>JAMKCH010004032.1:0-35049 GCA_023653785.1 Ophioderma brevispina
TATGTCACCATGACCCCACTTCACATCCCCCAGGCCCATGCCTCCTTGAGATGCATCTAGTTGCAAAGATGCGACACCCACACTTCATTATCCAGAGATATGCGTGGGGACACACACACACCCGCACACACACCCACATGCAAAGCATTTTCTATAGTCCCCCTGTGCCCACCAAAGTTGACAGGGGACCAATTCGTGTCCAGCAATAAAACTTGGAGATTGAGGGTGATTGCTTATGCCATAAAACTAATACATGACAAGGTCATTAGAGGTCATTCAAAGTCAAATGGTCAAATAGGGTTAACATCAGTGATTACAGCCATTAAAAACACTCTTATAAAAAAATGAGAACAAAGGTTACAAACCACTACAGTCAAAAACATTCAGTTAAAAAACCTATCTTAAATGACGCTTCCTCCAGCCCCAACACTTAAATGCTAGAATCACAAGATATGATCACAAACATCAAATCTTAAACCAAAAACCCAAAAGCACAAACAACACAACCACTCTCTACTCAACTCTAACACACTTTTGTCTTAGGCCGCTTCAGCACCATTTGGTGCTCTTGTTTTCAAGTTTCCCGTCGATTTTTATCTCCGTAGGATTTAATGGTAAGAACGAAAGGGGGTGTCATATGAGGGTCGGTAAATAATTTTAAACCTGTCAGACTATATATTTTCAAATACTTTCAATACGTGTATACGCGTTAGTCTTATAGAGATGCTCGCTTTGCGCTCCGCTTATAAGAATACACATTGGCCTGAGTGGTGCCATTACAAGACCTACCAGTGAGAAATACCTGGATGATTGGCCAGAAAGGATAAGAAGTCAGGTTTTGGCAATAAAATCTGTTAAATTTTAGCAAAAGCAATGTCTTTCAAAGTATTGCCCTTTTGGCTTTGAAAAATTAAGTTTGATTTCTTTGATATGCCATCAAGAACTAAATTTTCAAAATTTGAACGCCTGAGTTGAAAAATTTCTCTAGAGGAATTCTTACAATATATCCAATACTGATAAACTATAAAGCACAAATTTTGCTTTGAAAATTGGGTCATGCATTCCAACTTTCCATTGCCAATGTACAGACTAGAATGATTGATGATTGATATAATACTTCCAATGGACATCAAATTTCATCGCAAAACAGTGTCTGAACACTTAATGATAATTATATGAAAATAAGAAATAAACGCTGTGTCGGTCAAAGGTCAATTAACTACCATAGCAACCAATGTGCACAAAAAGTGGGCACCAGTAAGATGGCAATGTATATTTTATGATATTTTTGTTGCTTTTTCAGGGATATGCAGTTTGAGAGTTGAGGTTTCAGCTCTAAGTGATCTACTCTCTTAGCCCAGTAGCTGACTACAAATTTTATATAGTGTCAGTGGAACACTCTTGCAGATTAACAAATGAAATCGTTTAGAATAGAGTATTAAAAGTGCCTCATAAATAATTTAAACCTCAACCCTTTCCCGAAGACCTTGAGTAACAAACTTCTCTCAACGGTTGTCCAGATGATAATTCATTTCTGTTATTTTTGTTGCCGTTTCAGGGATATGCAGCTTGGGAGTTGAGGTTTCAGTTTAAGGGGGATAAAAACCTTTGACCAACAACTGTTTCTGAGATGTATTTTTCAAAATGGAACTTGAGCTTCGAATGAAATCTGACCATTCTTGAATTGAAATAACTCACCAAAGTTTTGGGGATTTTATCTTACCATATCGTCTGCTGTCAAGTATCATGATGAACGAATATAAACCATTTAAATGCAAGTATTGTGGAATCTATACACACTCATTTGAAAGACTCATGCTGCATAAAATACAACACAATCACAAGTATTTAAATCTGAGAATAAAGACAGGCCGTCTTCATGACAAATCATATCAACGATCAGCATTGACACACAATGGAACTTGCAAGAAGGGAAAACCTCATCGGAGATTTTATTACAAGAAAGATTTTGCGGCAAATAGTTCTTGTGTAAAACACATTCAAAATCACCAGAAGAAAGAAACATACCGGTGTGCTTTCTGCCAGAAGTTGTTTGCACAAAGAATCCGCTTCACACGCACTCTCTGATTTGCACAAAGAAGAAACGCTACCAGTGTTATTATTGTAAGAAATGTTTTATGTATAACAGTAAACTCACAGAGCACATTCGGACTCACACAAAGAAAAAAACCTATCAGTGTGAATATTGTCAGAAATGTTTTACATATAATAGTAGTCTTACAATGCATATTCGCACTCACACAAAGGAAAAACCCTACCAGTGTAATTATTGTCAGAAATGTTTTACATATAATAGTAATCTTACAATGCATATTCGCACTCACACAAAGGAAAAACCCTATCAGTGTGATTATTGTCAGAAACGTTTTTCACGTAATAGTAGTCTTATAGTGCACATACGGACTCACACAAAGAAAAAAACCTATCAGTGTGAATATTGTCAGAAATGTTTTACAAAAAATAGTAGTCTTACAATGCATATTCGCACTCACACAAAGGAAAAACCCTACCAGTGTAATTATTGTCAGAAATGTTTTACATATAATAGTAATCTTACAATGCATATTCGCACTCACACAAAGGAAAAACCCTATCAGTGTGATTATTGTCAGAAACGTTTTTCACGTAATAGTAGTCTTATAGTGCACATACGGACTCACACAAAGGAAAAGCCCTACCAGTGTGATTATTGTCAGAAATGTTTTGCACATAATATTTATCTTACAAAACATATTCGCACTCACACAAAGGAAAAACCATATCAATGTGAATTTGTCAGAAATGTTTTGCACAAAATAGTCACCTTTCAAAGCATATTCGCACTCATACAAAGGAAAAACCCTACCAGTGTGATTATCGTCAGAAACGTTTGCATATAATATTAATCTTACAAAGCATATTCGCACTCATACAAAGGAAAAACCCTACCAGTGTGATTATTGTCAGAAACGTTTTGCACAACATAATCACCTTACAAATCATATTCGCACTCACACAAAGGAAAAATCTTACCATTGTGATTATTGTCAGAAACGTTTTGCACGTAATAGTAGTCTTACAGTGCACATACGGACTCACACAAAGGAAAAGCCCTATCAGTGTGACTATTGTCAGAAATGTTTTGCACATGGCAGTAGTCTTACAAAGCACATTCTCATTCACACAAAGGAAAAAATTCTACCAGTGTGATTGTTAGAAATATTTTGGCAAATAATAGCCTTACAAAGCATATGCACTCACACAAAGGATAAACCCTACCAGTGTGACTATTGTCAGAAACGTTTTGCACATTAATAGTAGTCTTAAGTACACATTGGAACTCACATAAAGGAAAAGCCCCACCAGTGTGACTATTGTCAGAAATACTTTGCACATGATAGTAATCTTACAAGGCATACTCGAACTCTTACAAAGGAAAACCCCTTTCAGTGTGATTGTCAGAAATGTTTTGCACACAGTAGTAGTCTTACCATTTATATTCGCACTCACACAAAGGAAACGTCCTTCCAGTTGTGATTATTATCAGAATGATGAATTTACCAGTGATGGCATCTTACAAAGCATATTCGGACTCACATCAAGGAAAAGCCATCTCAGTGTTTTGTGACCATGTCGGAAAAGTTTTTACATTCGAAGTAAGTAAGTAAATCTACAAGTAGCCAGAAGCGGAAATAAATTAGGTAAAGCTGATTTTTCAGGATACGTTTCCTGATGCTGTATAATGGAGCAAGCAACATATAACAGTCCCACAGAGTCCCCATTAAGCTAATGAGGAATAAGGGGGGAAATTTTATACAGGGGTAAAAAAACATTTATTAAATGATTCAAGTGACCTAAGGTCATTAGTCCAGTCAAAGCGTTGGTTTTGGACTGAAAAACAAATTGCAACAGAAATACTTCCTGCTTTGTATGTAATTACCTCCTAAGACCTTCCCAAACAACATATTAAGCAAAAACCCAAAATGGCCGTTTAAGTCCATATTTTCAGAATTATTGGTGTTCTTCCTGCATGATAACTCAGATGTTTATTGTAATAAAAGTAACCCATTATCACATGATTATTTTCCATATGGATATGACAAATGTGAGATGGCTTGTATTTTGGCTGAAGCCGTTAATACAATATGGCGGCCATTTTCTAAGATGGCGGCCTTCCCGCCAAAATCAAAAGTCACTATTTTTTCAGTAAATATTAGGGCCTATACACTGTTTTTTTTGTGCTAGGATTATCACTGCAAATTTATTGGCTTGGAGTTTTTTCTAAAGTATTACGTGTATGTACATCGGAGTAAGTTGTACTTAATAATGCAACTGAGGGCCAGTAAGTACATTTCTAAAAATGGCCTTGCCCATATTTTTTTTTACGTCGGTTTGTCATATAAGCCTGATATGGCCATTTTAAGCTTCATTAAAAATATTTTAAAAATGTTCAATACAGAGTGTTTTCCAAGCTGAAACATATTTTCCATCATTCAGATTTTCTATTTTAAAGGTGTGTGTTATTGATTGCTTAGGACCCCCATGAATACCTTGTTGTTTTGAGTTTTATACACATGCAAAACCTTTTTTCTAAATTGGTTCTGTCCTGAAATTCAGCTGTCAAATCACATTCTTTCCCAAGATAAACCATAAAAATGACAATTTTACATGAAAACTACATTTATATATAGGGCATTGTGGAATGTTAAACCACCAAATTTGTTTTCCAAAGTGAAGAACATGCACACTTTTTTAAATCAGAACAGGCACCTTTAATGTTGAAGCATATCAACAGAAGCAAATGCCACTGGAACATTCATTGCTATTAACATTGTTAACCATGTACTAACATATCTTATTTTTATGAGCTTGCTTATGAATTCATGGCAATCCACCAGGGTCCAAAGCCCTACGAAAAATACACGTATTAACAACTAACATACTAACCTGTGCTTATGTGTCCCTAGTTTTAATACTCATCAGCTGTTGTATTTCAATTTTTGAGTTCTCGCCCTGGCTTTAAAAAATTAAAATTGGTATTGATAACAGGTTGTGTTTCCAAGCGATGAAAAAGCGGGTGCTTTTCTGTGTGAATTTTTTTCATGACTGCGAAGAAAAATGTTCATAGAGGTACCGGACACAACAGTCTCCTAAACTTAAATTAGGGACGAAACCAGCACTGTAAATGAATCCTGTTTTAAGGCACCTTATTTTTATTTCCTGGCTGAGCTGGAATCAAGAATCAGTCATTTACAATCCTCAATGATTAACATCTAGTATGTATTGTTGCATTACAAAATTACACCTGGACACAAAAAAGTATCTCGGAATGTTTTTCGATCAGTATTGTTGCAAAAGTCATACCATTTTGAAAGTTTTAGAAATAATTTTTGTTCTATGTCGTATTGCTCTGTCATTTAACAAATCGCTTGTAAAAAAGCGTGCAGAAATGGCTGAGATAGATGTGCCCGAAGAACGCAAACCCCCCAAACCAAAAAGTTGCAGTTTTTGGGATTTTTCAAAATGTCAGCGGTGGACAACGCAATTAATACGTGTGTATTGAATTTACACCAGAGGTTTTACTGCAATAGTGATTGTGGTCCGGTGTTGTGTCCCAGTACCACTGCAAGAACCATTGAAAAAAAAACAAGAACTGAAACTTTTGGTTTGGGGGGATTAGAGTTAGCGTCTTGGGGTTTCATCTCGCATTTTCTGCACACGTTTACAAGCCAGGTATTAAATGAAAAGAGCAAGACGTAGGCAAAAAAAAATGGATTAGATTTCAAAAACTTTCCAAATTGTCGGCTTTGGCACAATACTGATCGACAAAACTTGCCGAGTACTTTTGTGCCAGGTTTGTAGTTCAAATTCTACACTGCTGGTCTGGGGTTTTACTGGTAATATTGAGTCTAAATTCTCTGACAAATCCATTTAGGTTCCTGCTGATTAAAATGATACAGTAAAGCCCTCCAGATTGCCGTATCATGGTTGTTATGTCATAAAGAACATGTGCCGATACTGGAGAGTTGCTTCTGGCTCCAGAGTAACTCATACAGGAACTTGTTGCTGCGTCGCATAAACTTAACCGGAATGTTGTCTTCTTTCACGTTGCTGACCTGGTCAAAATGAAATGAAACGGGAATATTAATTTCACACACATACAAAACAAGTGTACAAAACAATTTGTGACAGGCCAGGCAAAAGTAATAAAGGAAATATTAATTGCTCTTGCCTTTTACTTATTTAACTTCCTTGATATTCTGAACAATTTTGTGTGTACTCAACTACTCCACATGTATAACAACAAATCTCTCTCCCAGCCCAGCTTCTGAAAATCTTACAAGTAAAGGTTCTTCACAAGGAGTAACCACAACATAAGATGTAAACAGTTCTTTGATATCTAGAGTAGTATATTATGAACTGGGTGATTTAATAACAGCTGTATAATAATATTTGCATGAGAAGTGCTTGATTCCACTTCTGAAATTAACTAAATCAGTGTAAAAAACTACTCACCAGGGCCATATACACCATTCCTTTAGTTGTAGTCTTGCCTTTAGGTGGTTCAAAATGCACTGCCACATGAGCATTCGCTACGATCCTGTGTGCGGAAAAACAAAAAGATTTAATAAAAATAGTACTCAAGTCAGCATATGTTAATAATGCAATTTATATGACAGTCAGAGTGCCTTAAGGTGGTCAAGATTACTTGAAATCATTTCAATTCCTATGAATTGGTTAAACATTTCCCAAATTCATAACCATCAAGTCATTGCTTGTACTATTTGAACTACAATAAAGGAAACTTAAAGAATTATGTCAAGTCTCGGCCTAAATTTTGTTATTGCGAGCACACACACACCATCAGATGATGCACTGTTTTGATGGGTATTCAAATGTACAATGTACTTCTTAATGTGTAAAAATTATAGTAAAATGAAGTTGTTAAAAACAAGTATATTCTGGTTAATTTAAGTTGAATGTCCAATTGTCCATTTTGTCCTGCAAGAGTTCAGATTTCACTGACTTTGATCACATTGTAACAATTGTATACCGTTACTCTAAACTTAAGGTTGCAAGTAAAGCGCATTTGGTTCACACATGGGCAACATAACCTTACACAGAATATATTGTATGCCACACATTAATATGTCAAACTACTTGGAGTGGCTGCTGCTTCATCATGGGTTGAGCAGAATCCACTAATCAGTTCAGTCCATCAGGGCCTCGTTTTTCTTTTCATATGCATCAAGACGAGGCACATTACCAAAGTCAGTATCAAATCAACATCTTCTTGGGAAGAGGGTATGGGGACACTGCTGGAATGGTCATCCTCTGTATCAGCATCTCAGCATCATCTTCTTGGGCAACAGGAATAGGGGATGACTGCTGGGGGTCACTGTTGGCAGCTTCAGCATCATCAGCATCAACATCGTCGTCATCGTCATCAGCATCATCTTCTTGGGCAAAAGGAATAGGGATTGACTGCTGGGGTCCACTGTTTGGCAAGCTTCCAGCATCTCATGGGCAAAGGGAATAGGGGATGACTGCTGTGGTCACTGTTGGCAGCTTGGCTATCCTCGGTATCTGTAAGAAGTATTAACCAGAAAAATGAATTTTGCATTTACAACAGTTGAAATTGAGTGGAGATCTAGAAAATTACAGAACCAATTACATTTGGTTTGTTGTTTAATACACACTTGTACAACAACCGTGAATAACTACATTTGCACATATCCAACTTAAGGGTGAATCCATATGTATCACTACAGTCAGCATAGGTAGATTTGGTTTAGGTAGCATATGAATTACCCATCAGGTATTGTTATGCGACAAAAACCCTTATTATTCCAATGCTATTTCGAGCAAAAGGGCGATCCGTGCAAAGAGTGAAGTCATTTCTTCTAACTATCTAGTCGAGTCGGCAGGGAACTGTTTACAATGTCACATTTACATTTTTTCAATTTTTGTTTCATGGCCTACCGTTGTAAGAAGTTTATTCGAATTAAAACGCATTTGCCGACTGCAAGGAGCAAGGTTCACATTCCCTGTTTTCATGCTGCCCTTTATGCTAATGAGCTGCCTTGAAGTTCCATATTGCATAATAGCCCTTTGTTCTCCTGTCGAGAGTCAGTGATTTGAGCCCCGGGAGTTGCTGCCTGTTGTGGACCATCGTCAAGTGCATTCTGACATCGTGCATGAAGGTTGTATTGGTTTTGGCAAAGATTTTTTGTCTAATACTTCCAGCTTTCACGCAATATTATTTATCAGTTTAATATTTCAATTAGTTAGTAGGGCCTTCGTCAAATTTGTCGATTCCAACATGGTTAATGGGAGAATACGTGAGCAGAATAATGAGGATCCTCCAAAATAACTCGACACTAGCCATTACGCCAGTAAGATTAAACACGGGCGTGAGCGTGGAGGTGATAAGCGTTTTTGTTGCTTCAAATTCACAGCCGTACTGCGAACCAGGCCACTCAAACGCGAGGGCTAGAACGAGTGTTTCGACTAGTTGTCAGCTGTAATTTGACAGCCTGTACCTGCCTGCCCTGTCCGTGGCCCAGAGATGAAGGAGCTTGCTTGTTTTTATTGTTAATTCCGGAAACCATCCAGGAAATAGGTCGCCAGCGCAACTGTGAAACTGGAACGGGAGAAGCAGAATTTTGATCCGATTCTGTTTGCGTGTAGCCAAGCCAGATTATTCCGGTTGAAAGCCATCCGAGCTGGAGCCCATGGCAATGGATCGTCGATGTATTCCTAAGCCAGTAAGCCTGTCGCGTCCTCGGGAACAATTGTTGTGATCAGAGGATGCAGGGATCACTGGTGAGAGACCTAAAAACTGTTAGATTCTGTATTAGTAATGAGAGGAATTAATCCTCGTTGGCAGTTGCCTACCGTTTGCATGCATTATTTCTTAATAATGACTGTAATTCTATCGTGTTTAGTACTTAGCCAGAAATAAGCTGTGTAATGCGATTGCAAATCCATCGCTGTGTGTCAACGGTTAGTTTTAAAACTAAATTCCTGTCTCACCTCCCTCGCGTTGGAATTAACCATACATAACTCATTAACTCATCGGAAAGTGTGTTCACCGAACTGTATAAGTATCTATAGTAGGCGTTCCAGTATTCGTGTTGGCGAATTGTGCGGGCATGTATCATTTTTGGGCCATTTCTTTGAATTTACAGTCTCTCCTAATGTCATTATAGTTAAAGTTTTTCTGCATGGCATATTGATCATGGCGAACTCTTGTCGCAATTCGTTAATAGTTGATACCTTTACTTTGAAACAGCAGTTGGTGTACATACATGGACTATTCATTCATAGGTCCCTTCCTTTTCCTTGGATTACGTATGGTACTGCGCAACGCTTTGTTTTACATTCCCGGTCCTTAAATTTGGTTTTCTTTTCCAAATCCAATTTGTCCCATAATGTTTTCTATGGTAGCTGCTTAGCACTTTTTATATAAGGATAAGGACCGAGCCTAGTGCATTCGACAGGATTATCGCACGCCACCGTATGGGTCAGTGCAGGCAGCACGAGAGCCGGAGGCTCTAGTGCTGCCCTGCACTGACCATACGGTCAATTGCAATTATCCTGTCGAAATGCACTGAGGCGTGGTCCTTATCCGTCTTATACTTTGAGAACAATAGAATCAAATCATTACATTAACATTAATAATTAACGTTTTTTTTTTTTTTTTTTTTTTTTTTTTTAAATAATTAAAAACACTTCTATACTCCAACCTGTCCAAAGTTATCTCTAATAAATAGTGCCAACAGACCTTGACGCAATTCATTGTTGATTAGTTTTGTTTTGAAAATGATCTGGAGTGGCGAGAAAAATCAGACTCTCTAAGACGCTGAGAGTGGCTAATCTTTCTCGCACCTTCCCTGGCAGTCAACAAACCCATTAGTGATGAACCTCATGAAATTGAAAGAAAGATAGACTTTTCGCACTGCTCTTACTTTTTCCAAAACACACGCCATCAGTGAGCGATTGCATAGAAATGCATATGAATTTTCTTCTATACCAATTCCAATGCCCACTGTATTAGATATTAAAGACCAGCGCAGACATGTATGTACAAAACATATGACTGGTTTCTGCATTGAAAACAATTGATTTGTGAATTTTGATTTTGGGTTTTCTTGAGTACACGTAGTCTCATGGGCCCTACGAAATTATAATATAGCAACAGACTATAGTCTCATTTCTCTACCTCCGTGCAGTGATGTCATAACATTGACGAAGCTTGTACGCACGCGTCAAGGTATGCCTCTTTGTGCGCGAGTGTAAAAAACGCCGTCGCTTTAAAGCATCGGTGCGGTTTACTGGTGCGCGCCCACCAAGTCTCGCGCTGACGTCACGGCACAGAGGTAGAGAAGTTCAGTATAGCGCTTAACTTCTGAAGGCTTTTAATTTGACAATTATAACATAAGAAATTTTATATTTAAGATCAATATTTTATGTCAAACAGCCTTTTAATTAAGATTTACGCGTTTCGGAAAGAAACAGTACAAGATCCCATTCTTTTAATGGTCTGCGCACGTAATTCACCAATACTTTAACCGAGAAACCAATATTTTTTTCAACACATAAGTGCAGTTAGACTGACAGCCATAGATTGTAGAATACAAGTTGTAGAGGGATAATATACGATGCCGGCATGTTACTTGAATTGATCAGTAAGTGTCGATATCAAATGATTGACGGTAGTTTCTAGTAGCTAATAGAGTTGTGACTTGTGGTGACCCGATTGCATTATTGAGACCCGTGCATTATCTGATGACCCGTGCAATATCTGACAGAGCCCAGGGCATTCGTGAAAAATAATGCACGCTGCAAAAAATAGATAATCTAACACGAGAATTATATTTTGGTAACAACTTTTTTCTCATAATCGCATAATCTTCAAGTTTGTTTCGCGTTTGAGGATTGTTGATAACTATCTTTCGTAGGTGTGGATTGGCGTGGCATTAGTAGTTTCGAATGACAAAGCTATAACAGAAGTCGGTACGGATGGCAAAGCAATTCCCTCAATTCTAGTTAACATCCGCCGATTTTTTAAAAGCTAGAGTTATTCAGGGTCCGTAAATAAATTGTTTACATATTATGTTTTAAAAGGGATTGAAGCGCAATGGTGTTAAGGAATATGCTTCCATATCTAGTGCAGTTACAAGGTCATGTGCATCTTATTCAAGCGGGGCTGTTAACGCAATGGAAGGGTAGCAGGTTTTTGGGTCAATATGTTCAGGTGATGCTATTTATTATAATTTGTCATTTGTCTTTCCATCTTGCGAATAATGTTGTTAATAATAATAAAATAATGATATTAAAGGGGGGATGACCCGATTTAAATATATGAAGTTTTCATTTAGATGTGAATGGACTTCACTCCAAAACCCATCTGTAAGTTTCGCGCCGATATTTCATTCCTTTTGATGCGAGGGCAAAAACGTAATTTGTAAGCCCCATAGTAGTACTCTGTAATTAATATTGTATATTAAAATGGGTCACATTTTCGTTTGTAACTTCCAAACCAAACATCTTTTAGCCCTAAATTTTCATAGGGTAAATGGGAATTTGAAGCTTTCTTCTGATACCAAAAATTTTCACCACTTTCGGTAAAATATGGGGTCCTTGGGGACGTAGCTATTAGCGATCGGGCCGTGGACCTTTAATAATAATAACAGTAATAGTACTACTACTAATAATAATAATAATGGGCCATCTCTTTTGGAGCCAGATACCTGCCATTATTAGATCATCGCCATCAGTTGCAGTCTTCAAACAATCTTAAAACTCTTAAAACGTTTTTAGTTTACTTATGTAGTCTGTGTGCTGAAGTTTATGTGCGTAATGTGCAATGATCATATTGTTTGGATTGCGCAATATAAGCACCGTAGGAATAATAATAATGTTAATAATAATAATAATAATAGGGCCTAATTGCAATATTATATAATCAATTACCATAGGGAATGTCAATCACTAATCGGGTCTTTTCTTTCATTTGTAACATTTGTCAGGTAGGCTTTTCTCCTGGTTTAATTGTTGGCATGTGGAATACTGGGTCTATGGTTCAATTTGTAGTGGGTCTACAATTCCCTATATGATCACCTTAAATAAACGTGGTCTTTTTTGGAGTTGTGAAAAAAAAAATTAACGAGCTCGGTTACCAATGCATTAGTTCACACCCGAAGTGAAGCGGTTACGCCGTACGTTTTTACTAAGGATCATTAAGTTGGTGATTAGAAATTTTCTGTCGTGAATGACAGAAAAAAGAAAAAAACAACAGGCTTATTGGGGACGGTTTCGGATATACGGGCGAGTACAAACAATCTGGTTTTGTTCCGTACTTGGTTGTCCATTAACCTTGGTTGGTCTCAGTGGGTTTTCTAAAACCAATCAAGTGCAATGTTCGGTGTGCCCCAGTTGAAAGGCAAGCGTATATTTTGGAGCGAACAGATAATCAAAAGCGTAGTGGCAATTTTAAATAGGCAGACTTACAAAAGCCCGGAAATCATGAAATTGGTGCGGTTTTTATTCCTCCAGTTCTGAAATTCAACATTCATTTTGTGTCACAACCATTCCTGGGAAAACTAAAATTATCGCGGATGCCCCTTATCCCGTTTTTCAGATAGCCCGTTTCTGAGAGGCAGATCCTCAGCGATACAGATCAATGCAAGTCACAGTTTCTCTTTGGAACCTTTAGAATTAGAGGCCCAGAGGCTTACTTGACACGCTTCACTAGCACAAAGCACCTGGAGCTCTTACACAAGAGCCTATAAATAATTTCATGCATTTCAGATTGCTTTGGAAGTTAGGGTAAGCATCCTTGCCCCGCAACAACTTCAGATGTGGTGGCCTATATTTCCTACCTTTCAATGTGTAACTGGGCCCCATCATCGATTTGTCTCATTTATGTTATCTGCCATAGCTTTGGTTCACAAAAATCAATAATTGGTCAGACCCAACAAATTGCTTTTTTGGGTTAAAAAAATGAAAGAGTCTTGTAGACGTTTGAATGCTAGTTGTGATGGTAGTCGTCCTATCACTTTCTCTGTCAGAAATTCTGCCTTCAATCTGATCTGCATTCATCTATGAGACTATTTTTTAGGGCTGCATTTACCCTGGCATTTTTTTGGATTTCGTGAGAGGGGTGAATTTTGTTGTGCTATTAAGAAGGGCATAACTCAGAAGTAGCTAGCACAAGTGATGTCGATCCATTGAGATGGGTATTCATTCGTATTTTTGGTGAAAATTAGGTATTCCAAACAGCTCAAGTTGGTAATTCAACCACAATTGTTCTTGAGAAGGGTTTTGCCGATGCAATTGTGTCCTAATATCTGCCATGAGTGCTTCCTTGCCATTAGACTCCAGTAGGGGGGCCCCTATTTTTTTTGCATTTTGGAGGCGAACCCCTAAAGTGTGTCAATTCCGTCCATCGCATTTTTCGGAACAGTTTGATCCCTGAGTTGCCAGCTATGAATTGCGGGTCACAGTTTTAAAAATGGTGCTGCAGACAAGCACTATGTGTGGGGTTTCAACGATTAGATAAGAATTATGGAAACACAAGAGATGGGATTCATATTGATTCATACATTAGACCTAACCATAACCGCCGATTCATTTCCTCATGACACAAGTATGTTATGTAACTAGTTGTCGGAAGCAATGAATAGCACTATTTTCTCAGATTGTTACCTGGTGTAATATGTTAAATGCTAGCTGTATGTTTGTGTTTCAGTATGCCAACCTTGAACTACCATGTTTCATTCTGGGGATTTCCTTGGGGTGTGACTAATGTTATTCCTATATGTACAATTTTCTATTATATATTTTTTATGGCAGTAGCAGTGTTATTTTTAAGGCATTGTTTTGTACACTCTCCTGCATGGATGTCATTACCTGGGAAGCTGTGTTTATGATTATATATTTGTGTTTAGATAGTTCAACAGGCCCTTAAACATTTAAGTGCTGCCATAATATAATGTCATTGTTTCATTTTCGCTTGCGGCAGTTCTGGAAATGTAGATTAATCTTTCATTTCTTCTTGTCAGCATAAATTTGTGGCAGTAACAGCTATCCTTTAAATAATTATCCTTGTGGCCGTGTCCATTGTTCCATTCCCCTTTTCGGTTTTATTTTAACGATTAAGGGCCAATGCGTACCTGGATCATAGGGGACAGTATTGTGACACACGCGGAAAGACAATACACAGCTAAATGGAGGTGGCCTTGTTTTGTGGAGTGGGCTTAAGGGGGGGCTAGAATGGGGCCTAAGTAATAGATTGGGTAGGCTTTTGTATAAAAGAGAATACCACCACTACTATCCCTTGCACTTGGGAACAAACGACATCTTCAAAAGTTCGCTTGGGAAATCAGACACAGAATTCCATCGCACCTGTTAAGCATAAGGGAATGGTCACCGACGACCAGAGTAATTTGGTCAGATTTTTCCAACGGGCTTTATGTTTGGTGAAGTAAAGAAAGGGAGCAGGGAAGCGTTTGTACTTTGGACCGTTTAACAACAAGCCGGCTCACGACTATGTGGAAAAGATGGGAAAATGCACATGTCATTAGAGTGCGCATCTTTTCACCCCAATGATGATGAGCTATTTTTGATAACGTGCACCCTTTTCAGACTTGGGTAACACACTTTTTCGCGAGCACTTTAGCTAATGCTGCCTTTGTCCTTCTTCAACCGCTTCCCTGCATTTGTTCTATCCTCCAATGATTTTTAGTTCAGTGTTGTGGGGGGGGAGGGTGAGGGGGTGGTATCTGCAAGTTTCTGGCTCAGAAATTGGTGTGGCAGAAATTTGCTTTAAATTAATTTATCAATTATTTATTTTTTGCTGTTAAAAAGTCACTGTTTTCGTCAATGATTTCGCCAATGTCTAATCTAAATTATTATAAAGAGTAAAATTAATGTTTACAGGAACAGATGTTAGGTCATAAGATCATTCAGGAGCCTGACAAAACTGCTGTGTAGAATCGCTAAGTAAAATTAAGTTACAGAACAGATGTGAGGTCAGAAGATCGTTACTTTTTTCAGCCCTGACCAAAACTGCTGTGTAGAATCGCTAAGTAAAATTAAGTTACAGGAACAATTTGAGGCCAAAGATCATTACTTCGCCTGACAAAACTGCTGTGTATAGATTTGTGTAATTCTCTATTGTTTAATAAGTAAATATAGCACTGTAGCTTTAAAGATTATGACCGTGCATGGTGGCAGCATTACTATAGAATGGTACATGTATATGAGTTTCCCAAGTGCCATAAGGAAAGAACAGAGACTGGTCCGAGTTCGCCTGTCTGATAGATAGCATATTGATGAAATTCTATCATGGGGTCAAGAGAGTTTGCTTGATCATTTGAATATAGCATATTGTAGAAGGGACTCGGAGTGTTTCCCTGGTTGATATTGAGATTCTAGGAGGTTTTCCTGGTTTGATATTTTGAGGATTCTAGGAGGTTTTCCTGGTTTGATATTGTGGAACTAAGAGAGTTTCGTGGTTATGATGATGATTGTTAAGTGGACTGCAATTTGGGCTGTGATAATAAATTGTTCATGGCACTGATACATATGCATAACCCACTTTGGTCTCCTGCGTTTTGGTTCTTCGGTCTGTCGTAATACCGTTTTTTTAAGAGAAGTTTATCGAATAAAAACGCCATTTGCCGACAGCAGAAGAGCAAGGTTCACATTCCCTGTTTTCAATGCTTTGACCTTTATGCTAATGAGCTGCCCTGAAGTTCCTTTTCAGCATAGCCTTTTTTTGGCTCCTGTCGACAGTCACGTGATTTGAGCCCGGAGTTGCGCCTGTTTGGACCATCGTCACAGTGCATTCTGACATCGTGCATGAAGGTTGTTATTGAAGTTTTGGCCAAAGATTTTCCACCCCACAACACAACAACAAATTGTTTTGGGTTCCATTGTTTTAAACTGAAATCAGTTTCTTCTATGGCTGCTTGAATTTACAGTTTTTTTGCCATTTTACGAAGATATTAACTGGCTTGTTTGGCGCCTTCATGGGGTTTGGCAAAATTTGGCATTTAAATTAATTTACATCAATTTATTTTAGCTAACATATTAGATCACTCCAGATGTCTTAGTCAATGTCAATCTAAATTATTAATAATACGTAAAATTATGTTACGGGAACAGATGTGGATGTCAGAAGATCATTCATCGCCTGACAAAACTGCGTGTAAAAGCGCAAGTAAAATTAAGTTACAGGAACGATTTGAGGTCAGAAGATCGTTACTTCAGCCCTGACAAATGCTGTGTAGAATCGCTAAGTAAAATTAAGTACAGGGAACAGATGTGAGGCCAGACGATCATTACTTCAGCCCTGACAAAACTGCTTGGATATATTTTGTGTAAATTCTCTATTGTTTGAATAAGTAAAATTAATAGACTTTAGCTTACAGATTAGACCGTGCATGGTGCAGCATTCCTATAGAATGGGACATGTATATGAGTTGCCCAATGCCATATAGGAAATAATCATCAGGAGACGGTCAAAGTTTCCCTGTCTGAAATATATAGTCATATTGTATGAATTCTATGTCATGGGTTCAAGAGAGTTTTTTTTTTTTCCTTGATCAATTTGAATATAATGCATATTGTATGCGGTACTAGGAGGGTTTCCTGGTTTGATAGTGAAGGATTCCTGGAGGTTTTCCTGGTTTGATATTTTAGGAATTCTATGAGGTTTTCCTGGTTTGATCTGTGGATAACTAAGAGATTTTCTTGGTTAGGATGATGATTGTTAAGTGTACTGCAGTTGGGCTGTGATAATAAATTGTTCATGCACGATACAGATGCATAACCCACTTTGGTCTCCTGCGTTTGTTCTTCGTCTGTCGGTAAATGGAATGTTTTTTTTTCGTCAATTAAAAAAAAACCTCTCCCCTCCCTCCCCCCAGTTTATATTCATGGTGCAGTTCTACCTGTTTCCTTTGCTTGCTAGATTAACTTCTTTCCAGGGCAGAACCTAAAGGCATTCATGCATCTGCCACCACTTCTGAGACATGCATCACAGAAGCAAGAGAGGAGTTCTTATACAACTCTTCCAATCATGTATGCTCTTTATGCTGTGGAGTTTCCTTGTTCCTGTGACGGTCTTTAGCGCCCCACCATTACGTTCCCGCATATGCACCATGCTCACGAACAAGACAGGACCTCATGAATGGACGCGCAAACAACGTCCTGTGGCATTCTTTGTGGCATTTTCATTTCAAGATGAAAGAGTGCCAGTGGGTGCTTATTACCGCGTCGCCTTTGACAGCCTCGGACGCCATCTTCTTTACGACACCACTTTCTCCTCACTAGCCCCCTGTCCGTGTCTCGTTCAGGAAAATTTATGGTGGATTGTGGGTAGCTTAAAATCCATTTCTGGAAAGCTGATATCGCGAGATTGGGCCTTTGCCTTATATTGAGAAAACTGCATCCATCTGAGAAAACGGTAGAAAGCAGTTGAGGGTCAAGCCCCTTGTTGTCGCAGATGGTGGCCACACGTTTCTGGAACTCTGGGGACCAGATGGTAGTAATGCGTAGATCATCACTTACCACTATTATACGTCTCCTTTAACCGGCTCATGGCACACAGGACAAGAGTAGTATGTCACAACTGGAGATGCAACAGTGGCGGAAGTCTTGCGCGTAGTATGCACTTTGTACTTCTCTTTGATGTCCACACTTGTAGTTCTCTGCAAAGTCGTTACACACCCAGACTTCATCTCCTTGTAATTACTAATAAGCTCTGTTCCTTCTTTGTTGTTTTTGCCAGTATTTGTTGAAAAAGATGTTCTGCATAAGGGTGTAACTTCGTATTGAATTCTGTCACTAAGTCAACCCACGAACCATGTTTTGCAATTGGCTTGCGTTTTTTGATGTTCTTTGTTCCCTTGTTTGTATGGCATGGTCACCAACACAAGTTCCCACTGTTTCCACTTTATGGTCTTGCCTTTGTTATCTGCCACAACGGTATCAAAGGCGGCGGTCATCCATCTTGTGAATGACACATCCTTACATTTGTAGTAAAAATGACGGATGAGTGAAATCCCAACCACTGGTTTTGGGCACATGGATGAGTTTTTATGGCATCGTATCCATCGCTGAAGGTTGATTTCTGGATCCTGTTAAGTGCTTGTATTTTCAGATGAAGTTCTCATCAATATTCACCCAACAAGACATCCATGTATATAGCTTCCCCCGTTGTCTTCACATGCCTTTGGTCTAGGACTGTAAAAGACAGACATGCTGAAGGGTGATCGTGGGGTGCGTTTTACAAAAACTTCTGATAGAGTTGTGCAAAATTAGTCACGTCCATGATGTGTCGAGGTTTCATTGTTTTTTGCTGACTGGTTTTTTTATGGAAGGGCGGTTGGGAACTGGCTCTCGTAATATCTTGGAATTCAAACTTAATTGTTGCCAATGGAAGGGCTTTGTGACCATGATTTTCTCACTGCAGTGCTAAGCAATTTCCGGGCTCACTCAAAGCGTCTTGTGCTGCTCTCTGCAAATTGTGTTTTTTTCAGGTCTTTTTGTGCACTGCAATTGCTTTTTGAGTTTCCTTAGTCGTGGCTTAGCCAAGACGGGAAGCTACTGCTTGTGGTCCCAAGATGCTTTAAGGATGTTTTACCCATGCCAGCTGTCTCAAATGCAGCCTTCTTTTTTGGTGAAGCCTTTTGAACAAGGTCTAGTTGTAATTAATATTATGCATGCGATTGTCCTTGGCAGTGTTTCTTTACTCGCTCTAGAGCTTTTCTCCTTGCTTTCAATCTGATCTCAAATCTTGTTGAGTTCTTCTGGGAGACAATTGTTTCTTTCACGGTAGGTTGTCAGATTTGTTTGAAATTCATTCTCTTTTCATTTTAACTCTTCTTCTAGTGATTTCACTCTTTATTCCATTTCTTTTCAGTTTTATTCTCTCTTCCAAGATCCTGTTCTTTATGTTTTCAGACTTCAGACAGATAATTCTTCTTCTTATGGCCAATATTGGCTTCCCTTAGTTCTGGTCTGTATCTAGCTCGTTTGATTTCTTCTCATTCTCTGCTTCTTTCGTTTCTTAAGGTCAGCTTGCTTTCTTGTCAGGACTTTCTTAGCTTTACCGGGCTTGGCAGCTTGTTCTACTCTTTCTTAGCATTCATCATTGTTCATTCTCTTTCTTGCATTTTCATTGTTTCTTTCTTCCTCTCAACCCACAGTAAAGCCCTTCTTTTCTGGGATGAAGGTTTCTATTGTTCAATCTGTATTCAGCTGTTGTTGAACCAAACTGTAGTCGATACCATGTACTATACTCTTTGCCTTCTCTTCTGATATACTGGTATTTATTTGGGCTTGTCTTTTCTTTTTGTGTCGCCAATTTTGAATATTGGACTAGACGGGGTTGGAGTATGCATATTGATCTGCTAGTGGAAGCCCCCCCTTCATTCAAGGTCACGATGTTTCACCAGCGATTCTTCAAACGATATGGAAGGGAGGATCGTTTCTTTCTTCTCTTGCGACCCAATTGCGTCTCCATTAGGTTGTATTACTTGTACTCGCAGTCTTTAGTAGGCGATGCTCATTTGGCTATCCTACCCACAAAATAAAAATAGAACAAAAATTAAAACCCTTTTTCAAAGATGGAAAATTTTTAGATCATGCCACCATGTCGTATTGTTTACAAAAAAACTAACTATAATAGATCACTTTTTATTGTATTTTTATATAACATCAAGGCCTATTCATACTTCACCTTAACGTTGGGAAAATAAAAGGTAATATTTGTCAAAAAAGGTGTTTGTAGATGTGTGTTTTTTTCAGTATGGTATGAGAGGGTAAGGTAAGTATAGCATATACCAATGCACTAACAGCCCACACAAAGTTCAGGTTTTTTTTTTTTATTATAACACACAGACAACTGTACATTCAGAGGAAGAACAATCAAATCAGAAAAATGAATCTGCCCAAAATAGGAATGAGAAAGTAGAAAAATTATTTTGTAAAGGAGAACACCAATAGCAAGTTTTTTTTATTACATATATTTTCACCACTACTTGTATTTTTTAAAATAATAGTAACCACAAAAATACGAGTGGTTTCACTCTATTATCCCATATACATAGTGCCAAATTGCAATAGCGCATGGTCCAGACCAAAATGTGTGTATGGTAGTATAATTCCTTTTTTTGACCAAGGTTTATCTATGTGTTCAATAATTTTATTAAGATTATATAATTGTATCTTAGTCAGGTTCTGATTTAAACAAACTACCGTGACAATCACCCCCAATATGGAATGACCCTTTAATTGGTAAATGACCTTAATTGGCCAAAGAAAGGGCCCTGCCTTTAATTGACAAAGAAATACCCTTAATTGGTAATGAAGAAATGACCCTTTAAATTGGTAAATGACTGACCCTTTAATTGGTAAATGAAGGAATTGCCCTGTAATTATGGTAAATAAAGGAATGACCCGTTAATTGGTATTGAAGGAATGACCCTTTAAGTGGTTAATGAAGGAATGACCCTTAATTGGTTAAATGAAGGAATGACCCTTTAATTGGTAAATAACTGAATTAAAAAAAAAAACTTTTAATTTGTTTAAATGAAGAATGACCTTTGAATGGTAAATGAAAGGATGCCCCTTTACTGGTACGGTAAATGAAAGGAGGCCCTTTAATGGGTACGGAAATGAAGGAATGACCCTTTAATTGGTAAATGAAGAACAGACCCTTAAATTGGTAAATGGACGACATACCCATTCATTGGTAATGAAAAAAAACCTTTAAGTTTAAAATGGTCAATGAAAAACAAATAACCATTTAATTTACTGATGCAAAGGCCCCCCGTATAATTTGTAAATGATCAATGCCCTTTACTTGTATCCATTCAGTAGACTTTAAATTGTAAACCTTGTAAATGGCATGGTTAGGTGAATACTTTTTATTTCCCTTCTGTCGTGAAAAACAGAGGCCACTCCTGGCAAGAGGTGTGGAATATTTTATTATCACGCCCACATTAAACAAACAAACCTAAAGCTCTAAAATAATTGGAGTCCCCAATTCGATGTTTCTAAATGGCAGCTAAAATGTTAATATACACAAAAATAACAAAACTTAGCATCAATCGTTGATACATTATGCCGCAGATGTTATATCGAAATCGGTTTATAATTGTCATCCCCACGTGATTTGCCGACGTGAGGATTAATAATTCGGGTCACTCCACACTGTAACAATCACTGAATAGTCGCGTCCGTCCTCCGATCGCTTAACGATGCGATTCGACAACAAATCAATCATTATTTTTACATCTAAAAACAAGTAAAAATCACAAAGAGGAGTTGTTTTAGTATTTATAACTGTTTATTTATTATTTACTCTGTAAAACACCTCATATTTTCCGAGAAACCCCAGTAATAATTCTATTGGTCCGCATCGTAATGTAACACAACCAAAATGGCGGCTACATCAACGACTTCTCTTTACTCTGGCTGTGATCGATTGCCACAATACGCAGTTTTTGCAGTTTGAAATACAAAACAGACATTTGAAAGACACTATCAAGTGATTGTGAAAAATATTGAAATTTGCAGGAATAGCTTCAAAGTGAAGGATAAGTCTGTACGATTCTTCGTAAGCACCCTTTCCACTGTAGACTTGACAGAAAAAGGAGAAAACGGCCATGTTCCAAGATACGATTCTCCATTCAATTATCAATTTACGTGTGTTATAATTGTCCGAACTGACAGTAATGACTAAATTATCCGATGTTGTCCTTAATTAGGTTTTGCTTCTGGGTCTTATCATTTGCCGGGTAAGTTAGGCTACCTGTACTTGTTAAAACATTCATGCAAAAATCGATTTTTGATGATTTTTTTTCGATTTGCTTATTTAGCAAATCATTTATTTTTTTCTTTTTAAAATTGCGTTTATTCGCGTTTAAATATTTTAATTTCGCATTGGGCCATAATAAAACACAACATGCCCAGAATCAAATTTTTCCATATCACATAGCACACAACGTAACTGTACACGAAGGAATCAGCTACACTTGTGTCTCTTCATAATGTTTGCGGTTGTGATCATAGAACCGGCTTCGAAATAAATTATCACAGACGATGGTAAGTTTTCTTGTAATAAAATCACTCTATTTACAGAAAACATTTTATTGTTCTTCACATTTATCATTTACAACACTCATTCAGCACGAGAAACCAAGTAATGTCATCAAGTTTCTACTTTATTGTTAAAAATCGGAGACGCAATAATTTAGGGGTCCATTTCGATTGTTAAGCATGCATAGGTGAATGGGGTAGGCTCGATAAAGAGTTGAAAAGAACTTAAACGTTTTTACATCTTAAAAGCGACCCGTTCGTACCAAAAATCAATTTAAGTATGACAAACAAATGCATAAACCTCCGATTATTGATTAAATAGCACCTAACGGTAGCGTAAATTTCACCAAACGTAAAATGAGTGGACACGAAGTTGTGAGAAAGATGCTATCGAGACAGAAATATGGCGGGTTCCACGTGTGTTGCCAGGCCTGGCGACAAGTTCATCAGGGTCATTCCACCAACCCCGATGAAATTCATTCACAAACTGTATTGAGTAGTTAAACGCCCACTAGAAATTTCAAAACGTAATATTTTGCGGGACACCCATTTTCCGATGCAGGGACGCTCAATTCCAATTTTTCGGTAGGTGAAAATAGTTTATCTCAATTCCCATACCTTTTAATAGTGTTACACTGGCTCTAAGTGTTTACGTGTCTGTTTATTTCAGCTCAAAGTGTGAGACTCAGGGGTAAGATAAAAGCAAAGGTTTCATCGAAAATAAGTACAACGAAAAATTACGATGTGATCGCAAATTTGATTTACACATAACAGATGGGAACAATGAAGGACGCGGCGACTTGCGGGGATTTGTATATATGGTTAAGTGTTATTTAATAATGTGGGGAATGAATAAGCTGTAACCACTTAAATTTACATGGCTTACAATGCAGAGACGTTGTATGTCCAAAAAAAATGCAAAAAACAGGGTACACATAGTATTTCTGCAATTTAAATCAATTGTGGCTGACATTTTTATTCTTGGTGTAGTTACATAATAATATTAATAACCCCTAATATATATATCAATGTTACTTTAGGGAGGTCTTTCATGGAAGAGGAAAATTAGAAAGAAAGTGATACCTACTAAAAGTGTACCTGCGGACCCTATAAAAAAGCATGACCAAAGGTAGTTTTAACAGTGTAGCTAGAGTAGGAGGCTTAGGGAGGCTAAATGAAAATAATAGAAAATAAAATGTAACGGGATGTAGTTTTGACCACAATCAGGAAAAAATTTGGACCAAACCAAAGTTTAAATCCAGTTTTGTCCCCGCTAACGGCGGGTGGCCGGATTCACCATGCAAATTCGTAGCAATCGGCCTTACTCCCCTCCGTCCACTTCGCCAGATTCAAACGACATCCCTCCATCCTCAACCCCAACCCTCCTACCTCTCCGTCCTAACTGCTTCACCCATTCCTCGTTGGTCGGCCCATCGTCCTCAAACAACCCAACCTCAAACTCAAAAGCCTTTTAAAAAACATGATCCTCATCCTTCAGCAGGCAAAACCGTGCCCCATACAATCTTACGCAGCGCCTTCGCCAGTCGTTCAGCCGCCTCTTCAAAACCCAAAATTCTGGCCAGAAATTCCTCATGTTTCTTCATAATCCCATCTCATTTTCACACCACACATTGCTCTCACCATTTCTATATCTACCCTCCAAAAAGCCCCATCTAATTTTCACTCAGGCACAATGCCTAACTCCCATAAAGCATCACTGATCTCACACAAACATCTCGGTACCCCATCCCGGTTCATCTTCACAGGAACTATCTCGATCCCAAGTAACAAATATCCAATTATCAAAATGTCACCCACCCATACCTTACTCTGGCTTCACAGCCTGATCACATCCACACCCGCACTAATACTGTCACCTAGGTATGTGAAATCTCAAGGTTTCCACCTCGTCACACAACTTTCCACCTCCTTCCCACTACCCTAAACTCCCTTGAATCTTAAACACACAAAGTATCTTGCCAAACTTGGGGTCACTTCTTCATCTTTGTCAATTCCATGGCATCCATTTCCACATTTCTCACACCACACCACACTGAATTTGCCCTAAAACGAATATGTGGTCTTATATCGGGTGATGAATGGAGATATCACTCGATGGACCTCGTTGACCTAGCATACCTGGCCTACTATATATGTAGGCCTAGCATACCTGGCATACTAGGACTGTAAGCTGGCATAATAGATGTAGGACTCCATTACTGTGTAGGCCTGTCATACCTATGTAGGCTAGATTCACCTGGCGACTTTGCCTTAGGGTGGATCATGATACTAGTAGGTTATGCTAGGGCACCGGAGCGATAATATCCATCATCACCCTCATGACCAGTCAATATTTGTTAATATTTAAAGGACGGTCGCTTGGACAGTTATAATTATGTGAAGTAAAAAAGTTCCAATCAATAAACAGGTACAGTCATGGACGTACCCAGCTGTAGGCCGAAACGTGCAGTTGCGGTAAGAATAGTCCAGACTTGTGGAGACACACTCAGGCATCCTTCACTGCACTCTGGTCATTTGGATTCTGCCCCGCGTGAACCAGGGCACGGGATGAAACAAAACTGGGAGTTAGGCACTTGATTAAAAGAAGCACTTCTCAATAAACGATACAAGTACGTATAAGTCATCAGGGAATCTATGCTTTAGCTGACTCGGCGTGAATGGGCTTGGTGTGTGGATGAGGTAGTAGCCGTAGTGCGACCTTTTTTGTTATCCTCGGACACAGTCGAAATCTAACTCATAAGGCATCGGGTAATTGTTCCTCAGGATTTTGTTTTTCAGGTACGCTCCAAGTACTCTCTGCGAATTGTTCAGATAAACTCTTTAACATATTCACATATCGTTCAAATCTACGATAAAAATCTAGAAGAAAAAAGTCGCGAAAAACTTCCACACAGATAGATGCTGAGATCACAAGAGTGTCAAGCACTGTTTACTTGTGGGACAGCTGGTGACCGAGAAATGTTTTGGCTGCGCGGGGCGATTTACAATTGATGCTGACGTCAGAGGTTAAACTGGTCTATGCCCTCTGGACTCGATTCGTTTAGTTAAAAACGATTGTTAAACATCTTTTTGAATGCGCGCCATTGTCTTTCAATATATTTAGCCCTGTTTCGCCAGTGGGCAAAGAGTTGAAGAAAGCCTGGCATACACACCTGGACTCGCACAGGTAGGGAAACACTACCAAGTGTTATCAGTTCAGGTGCAAGGTATTTTATAAGAATACTAAAATTGGGCCTGAGTGCAGCCTTACACGGACCCTACCAGTGAGCAAGTACCTGCGATGATTGGCATAAAGGATTAACAAGCGGGTGTGCCAATAAAAATCTGTTGAATTTTAGCAAAATCAGGTCTTCCAAAGTATTGCCCCTTTGAAAATTAAGTTAATTTCTTTGATATGACATCAAGAACTAAATTTTCAAAATTTGACGATATCCACATACTGTAAACACCTAAAGCAAACATTTGCTTTGAAACAATTTGGGTCATGCATTCCAACTTTCCATTGCCAATGTACAGACTAGAATGATTGATGATTGATATAATACTTCCAATGGACATCAAATTTCATCGCAAAACAGTGTCTAAACAATGATAATTATATGAAAATAAGAATAAACGCCGGTCGGTAAAGTGCAATTAATAATAGCAACCCCATGTGCCACAAAAGGGGGCACCAGTAAGATGGACAATGTATATTTTTATGATATTTTTGTTGCTTTTTCAGGTTTCAGGGATATGCAGTTTGAGAGTTGAGGTTTCAGCTATAAGTGATCTACTATCTTAGCCCAGTAGCTGCCTACAAATTTTATATAGTGTTAGTGGCATACTCTTGCAGATTAACCATGAAATCATTTAGAATAAGAGTATTAAAAAGTGTCTCATAAATAATTTAAACCTCAACCTTTCCCGAAGGCCTTGAGTAACAAACTTCTCTCAAAGGATGTCCAGATGATAATACATTTGTTATTTTGTTGCCGGTTCAGGGATATCAGCTGAGGTGAGGTTTCAGATAAGGAGACAAAAACCGTTGACCAACTACTTCTTCTGAGATGTATTTTTCAAAATGGAACTTGATCTTCGAATGAAATCTGACCATTCATGAATTGAAATAACTCGCCCAAAGCATACATCATTGAAAGTTTTATCTGCATTGGGGATTTTATCTTAACATATCGTCTGCTGTCAAGTCTCCTGATAACGAATAT
Organism: Ophioderma brevispina; assembly: GCA_023653785.1. Taxonomy (NCBI): domain Eukaryota; kingdom Metazoa; phylum Echinodermata; class Ophiuroidea; order Amphilepidida; family Ophiodermatidae; genus Ophioderma; species Ophioderma brevispina. Next base: position 26,346 of record JAMKCH010004032.1, read on the forward strand.
AAAACCATTTAAATGAAGTATTGTGGTATCTAACCACTCATTTGAAAGACTCACGCTGCATAAAAACACCACAACAAAAGTATTTAAATCTGAGAACAAAGACAAGCCGTCTTCATGACAAATCACATCAACGATCAGCATTGACACACACGGGACGGTGCAAGAAGGAAAACATCATCAGAAGATTTTATATCGGGAAAGACTTTGCGGAACAGTTCTTGTGTCAAGCACATTCAAAATCACCAGATGAAAGAAACATACCGGTGTGCTTGCTGCCAGAAGTTGTTTGCAAAACGATATCAGCTTCACACCACCACTCTCTGCTTTGCCCAAAGAAGAACCCCACCAGTGTATATATTGTAAAAATCTTGTATGATATAACAGTAAAATCACAGGCACATTCGGATCACACAAAGAACAAACCCTAACAGGTGCATATTGTCAGAAATGTTTCGCGCATTATAGTCTTACAAAGCAAGTTCGCATTCACACAAAGGAAAAAACCCTACCAGTGTGACTATTGTCAGAAACGTTTTGCACAAAATAGTCACCTACAAAGCATATTCGGACTCACACAAAGGAAAAACCCTACCATTGTGATTATTGTCAGAAATGTTTCGCGCATTATAGTCTTACAAAGCAAGTTCGCATTCACACAAAGGAAAAACCCTACCATTGTGATTATTGTCAGAAACGTTTTGCACAAAATAATCACCTTACAAATCATATTCGCACTCATACAAAGGAAAAAAAAAAACCCTACCATTGTGATTATTGTCAGAAACGTTTTGCACGTAATAGTAGTCTTACAGTTCACATACGGACTCACACAAAGGAAAAACCCTACCATTGTGATTATTGTCAGAAATGTTTCGCGCATTATAGTCTTACAAAGCAAGTTCGCATTCACACAAAGGAAAAAAAATTCTACCAGTGTGATTGTTAGAAATATTTTGCAAATAATAGTCTTACAAAGCATATGCACTCACACAAAGGGTAAACCCTACCAGTGTGACTATTGTCAGAAACGTTTTGCACATTAATAGTAGTCTTAAGTACACATTGGAACTCACACAAGGAATCCCCACCAGTGTGGGGGGGGGGTTGGGACCTATTTGTCAAAATCCTTTGCACATGATATAATCTTACCGGGCTATTCGGACTCAAAGGAAACGTCCTTCCAGTGTGATTATTATCAGAATGATGCTTTACACGTGGTGGCCATCTTACAAAGCATATTCGACTCACATCAAGGAAAAACCATGGAAAAACCATCTCAGTGCGACCATTGTCAGAAAAGTTTTGCACTTGATAGTATCTTACAAAGCATATTCGCATTCACACAAAGGAAAAAACTACCAGTGTGATTGTTGTCAGAAATCTCTTGCCAAGTTATAGTAGTCTTACAAAGCATGTTCATACTCACAAGGTAAATCTTCAAACACTAATGAATTCCAATGACCCAGCAGCTATATCTTAACACTTAAAGAGACATGAGGACATTTCCAGAAAGAAGCGCCCGCAATTTTTTTTTTTTTGGGGGGGGGGGGGGGGTAGAGGTAATATCTGTACAGTCGGCTCTCTTTAATTTCAAAATGGCAATCATATTGATTCACTTTTCTTTTAATAATTTATAATCTCAGCATATGGGTAGCTAGAAGCCTACCAATGGTGGTAATGTCTGTATTATGATGGTGACGAATACAAATTGCTGCATGTTTGATTAATTCTGATGCACGGTGTTTAAATTATTCATTATTTTATAAACTACACTATATGAATCAATGTGAAAGTTCTCACCCAAAAATCGGTTAATGTTTACATTTACATGTTTGTAATTATGATTCAGGACATGTTGGTGCCACCACAACCATAAATGTAGTCTGAAAGAAATCCAGTTAGAGCACAAAACTGCAGACTGTACTATAATTACTGTAATATAATGTAGCGATTAACACACCATGGCCAGTCTAGAAGCCGCTTCCTGGTTTTGTCCTGCTTCTGAGTGCTTCACCATCTTTATTTGATGTTCACAGTTGATAGCCCAAGATATTAATTTCTTCCTGTCATTGCAATTCTGCCTAGTGCTTGCCTTTGCAGCTAACGTTGCACACCACCAATAAATTGCCATTGGGGTTTACTGGTGCAAAATCGCCCTAATTAAAACGTAAATTCTCATTAACGAAGCGACTCAGTTGCTTAAATTATCGCCTTAACCTTGGACTGCTAGACCTCTGGATTCCATTCAGCAAGAACAATCCATAATTTGACCACGGAGTTTTCGAGCTACTAAAGCATGTGAGACAACGATGAGTTCCGATCCCTCTGAACTGTGGCTTCTATTCAATATTCCTATGGGATGGGTGTAAAATTAGTAACTGTCATTTCTCACGTAGTAGCCTCGCACACCTCTTTTTTGATATTGTGCTGATTTTATCTTTAAAATAATTTCTAACACAAATGTGGCCCCAGGAAGTTCCAGTTTCTACTATTTGTCAATTTTAACTTAGACGTGTTTTACTTTTTGTACCTTTTTCCCAAACCCTTTTCGTCAGAGGGTGCCAGACCAATCTATTTAGTGGTGTGGAATCTACCCCCTACATGGGATGGGTGGGCAGTGGGTTAAGCACTTTTCCCCCAGAGGACCTCCATCTCAAGCTCATAGCTTTTGGCACTTCTTCAGGTCTTTCTATATACTAGCTCACAACTTCCAATCATCTTGTTTTGCATGGTGGCAATCATATTGTGACTGTTGCTTCTAGGGTTGTTTTAGAGAGATTTCATCTACTGCTTTCTTGTTTTTACTGTTGGTAGGTTTAAATACCATAAAACATGTTCTCGAGTTTTGGTTAGCGAACCCTGTTATACGTTGTCTTTTCTGACGTTGAAGTGACTACGCACGCGTTACCCATCCCGCCCTTTCAGTTGCAGTCATCTATTTCTATAACCCTAGATAGCGACCGCCAGCTCAAAAGCCGTAACCATCTTTTCCCGCAGTGCGTACTTATTTCATAACGTGGTGTACCAATTTATTGATATATTTCCCTTATTTCATAACGTGGTGTACCAATTATTCATATATTCAGCATTTGCATAGACCGAGTACCGTTTCAGGCCCGGTTTACGGCGCATGCGCGTACGCTGGCGCGTTTCGAATGGACCACCGTAATGGAATATTTATAATTTTTCAAAACACGGTTATGGTGGCCGCCTATTCTTCAACGACGGGCGTACGCTATCTAGTGTTTATAATAGAAATCTGTGGTTGCAGTGCGATTGTGCGTTGCCTACGCGCGCGCTGAAATCGGTACAATGGTACACGCCCCGTGTCGCTACTTCATACTTCGAGCTTGACAGAGTAGAGATCCTAACTTTCCAGTGAAAACAATACTTCTCACAGTCCATTTTGTTTTCATTCAAGAAATGGTCATAGATCACCATTCTTTTTCCCCTTGAATTTGGAAGAGGTATTGCCCATTATATTCCTCTTACCTTTGTGACAACGCTCCTTTAACAACTTTCTGTCACTACTGACATTCCACACGTAACATGTGTATAGTAGGGTCAAATTAAAATCCCATCTAGAAGTTGGGGAAGAAGGTCTGAAGAGGTTTTCTGGTACTTTCAAGGGGGCTGAACAAGATTTTTTGCGTCCAACCTCTGCGGAAATGTGGGGGAAATCTACGTTGAGGGCGTTTTTCAAAGGCCGCCAAAATTCAGCAAAAATTGCATATTAAAGCCTAAAAACAAGCTATCTATAATTTATGAAATCAATTTTAGGGGTATTTCTTAATGCTAATATTGATGTAATGCTATTCCAACACTTAAAATGTGATAATAATACCCGTAGAGGACGCTTTTTTACAAAATGGCTGCCATTTTTTTTTTAAAAAAAAAGCCTTTTGGGAATGTTATCAATTATTATTGAATACAAGCTATAAATCAAAGTGAAGATATTGAAGGTATGTGTTTATATTTGAAGGAGGATGCTGAACACAATTATTTTTGTCCAAACCTCTGCCCGGAAATGTGGGGGGAAACTCTCGCCAGAGGCCGTTTTTCAAAATGGCCGCCAAAATCCAGAAAATGATATATTTAAGCTAGAAAAAGGATATAAAGATCTAAATGTAATCAATTTTGATGTTTTTCGAATGTTTGCTATATATAAAATATTATGATTGATGATAGGTACCTTTAGAGGGCGCTTTTTCAAAATGCATATTGAAAGCCTAAAACACCCATCTGAGAGTCCAAATGAAATCAAAATTTTTGTTTTTTTAAATTTTTTTTTGGGGTTCTCAGTGCCTAGTTATTGTATTATGATATCCTAATAATTAGAATTTATGATATGTACCCGTAGAGGGAGCTTTTTCAAAATGGCTGCCACAATTCTGTATAATAGCCTATTTGGGACTGTTATCAATTAATGTATTATGCGAATATAAGTATGTAAATCAATGTGAGATTTTTGAAGTATTTGTTTACATTTTAAAAAATGCTGAACAAGATGTTTTTGGTTGAACTGCTAGGGAAATGTGGGGAACTCTGGCTAGAGGGCGTTTTTCAAAATGGCCGCCAAAATTCCGAACGAAATTGCAATTATTAAAGCTAAAACAAGCTATCTCATAATATATGAAATCAATTTCGGGTATTTCTGAATGCTAATATTGGCGTAATGCTATTCCAACCAATTTAAAATGTATAAACTTAAAAAATACAAAAACACAAAAGGCATTTTTTTTAAAAATGGCTGCCTAAATGTATAATAGCCTTTTTGGGAATGTTATCAATTATATTGATACAAGATAAATCAAAGTGAAGATATTTGCAAGGTTTTGTTTATATGTGAGGATGCTGAACACTATTATTTTTGTCCAACTCTCTGGGAAATGTGGGGACTCTCGCCAGAGGCCGTGTTTTCAAAAATGGGCGCCAAAATTCCAGAAAATGATAGTATTTAAGCTAGAACAGATATACTAAGAATCTAAATGTAATCAATTTTGATGGTTTCTTCTGAATGGTCTATATTATATAATAATTATTATGATTTATGGATAGGAACCTTTAGAGGGCGCTTTTTCAAAATGCAATATTGAAGCTAAAAACAACCCATCTGAGAGTACCAATAATCAAATTTCGGTTTTTGTTTCTCAGGCTAGTTATTGTATATGCTATCCTAATAATTAGAATTTATGATATGTACCCGTAGAGGGAGCTTTTTTTTCAAAATGGCTGCCCAAAATTCTGTTTATAATGCCTTTGGGGACCGTTCAATTAATGTTATTTATGGCATTAGTATACATCAATGTGCAGAGTTTGAAGTGGTTTTGTTTATTAAAAAATTTGCTGAACAAGGATGTTTTTGGTTGAAACCGTATGAGGAAAGTGGGGGAACTCTCGCTGAGGGCGTTTTTCAAAAAATGGCCGCCAAAATTCCAGAAATTGCATATTAATTATAAAAACTAAAAACTGTATCTAAGTGTCCACATGGAAATCAACTTTCGGTGTGTAATGCTAGTATGTTTATGCTATTCCAAATATTCGAATTTATGATAAGAGTACCCCTAGAGGGTGCTTTTTCTAAATGGCTGGCAAACTTCCTTAAAATAGCGTTTTGGGGGTTGTTTGCAATTATATCAAATTCAAATATAAATCAGGTGATGAAGATTTTTTTTCAGATTTTTTTTCTATTTTTAAGGATTGTGACAAATTAAGTGTCCAACGTGTGGAAAATGGGATAGGAACTCTCAAAATGGCGCCAAAATTCCCGAAAATTGCATATTAAGCTAAAACAGCTTTCTAAGAGTTAAAAAAAAATGATATGAGCCGCCTTTTTGGGACCGTTTCAATTATTATCAAAATACACGTATAAATGAAGTTTAGATGTTTGAAGGATTTGTTTATGTTTTCAAAGATGTGAAAAAGATTTTTGGCCCAACCTCTGAGAAAATGTAGGAAATCTAGATTAGAGGGGGCGCTTCAAAAATGGCCCGAAAACTTCAAAAACCACATAATAATTATTAAACTATTTAACAGCTATCTGGGAATTAAATGGGCTATTCTAAAAAAAAGTGACTCCACTTCAATTTGAAAAATTGGAAAAAGCAAAGTTGACCAAAAAAATTCTTTATATACATTTTGTTTAGCTAACATATCAAACAACATGGAACAACAAAAGTTATGAACAACACTATTCCTATATTGTCATTTGAACCCCCAAATTAAGTTGTGTTTTCCGTTTTGTGGCCTTGTATAGAATAAGTTATCCAATTTGCATATCGGATAAATTTGATTTTAAAAGAAGTCTTATACTAAATTCGGGGAATTCACTTAATGGTGCGAGAAATATCAGAAAATGTTGTGGCGAAAGTAATTGTTGATGAGAACATATGTACTTAAAGGCCGTCTCGTTAAGTCTATTTTTGTTTTGTTATTGATCTTACGAAAATTTGCAAACAAGACAAGGTCTTCTTTTCAATTATGTATAGAACTGCTTTTCTGATGGTTTAAATTTTATTTGCCCTCTTTTTGATAAGCATATTTTTAAACCTCTTTTAAAAATGTAAAATTATCACTTGTCATGGAATACGATGTAAATCTATTCTAATACCATTCGTTTTCAAGATGTTGGTATGGATAACCGGAATATTACACACTAAATGCAGTAAATAAACACATTTTCTTTAAACCACTTTCAAAACGCCAAAATAATACAGTGAAACTTAAGAGGTTTTGTTTTTTGCCAAACGATGACAAAAAATCTCTTCCAAAATTTTCCCATAAGATCAATTTGTCCTTTGTAAAATTACATCTCTCTAAAATTAATACCTTTTTAAAAAAATCTACGGCTTCACGCCGCATAAGTTCTGTATAGTGTGTTCGAATTTTGCCGTTATATACCGATCCGTGTCATATTGAATCATTTATTGGCCCCGCGCGGGGAGCGCGGGGCTATAGATGTGAATAACTGACGACCGGGATTTAATTGCGGTATTGAATTGAAGCCTGAAGAGCATTGGTCATAACAATTTCTGAAAATTGAATTGAAAATGATGAACAGGTTTAAATTAAGTAATGGTTGTGAGTGGAACATGGCATAAATATTTAGCAAACACAAATAGTTTTTGTGTAGTAAATGATGGATGGATTACAGTGTGAGATAGATGTATTTCAGTTGTTTATACAAATTTATAGTTGGATCTGTACAAGGTTCTATTTTCCGTGTTTATAGTGGGTCAAATACAGGAAGTTGGGCCGAGTGGCCAGCAGCAGTGGCCTGGTGATATCATTGCCATATTCGAAGAAATATTGACATTCTTGACAGTGACATCAGTTACGGATGGTCGAGTCGACTATTTAGGTACTACGGTAAACTTGAACAGGAGTATAGTGAACTGAGTTAAGTACGATACCACTATTATACCAGATCAGTTTTCAATAAATGTCACATACACTAGCATTTTTTTTGTTTGGGAAAATGTTATTTATCTCTCAATCTTGGCTATTTTCGGATGTTTTAAATAATTCTGCAATTGCGCGGGGCATACATTGGTGCCAGCACCAAACATGTTTTGGTTTTATTTGAAATCGCATTATTCCCACAGAGACCAGCGGCTGCCATTTTCTCTCTCCTTTCTTGTGGTGATTCCTTCTTTGTAGAATCACTGGACATATTCATTTCTTTTCTGTGCTTCAGGTTTGGTAAATTCAGCTGTTATTATATATTTGGGCGCGTTTAGTTTAACTTTGTTGAGTCCCATTTGAAGTTCTGTTTATTTTCTACGTACGCGGACCAACTAATAATTAAGATATAATTTAATGATGCAACCAATTGGTCAGATATAACCATATCATAATTTTGCAAACAATTGGTAGTAAAATAGGCCGACCACTGATTGTCCATAGGCTAAGGGCAAAGAACAGGCCGATCTATTAGTCGCGGAAAGTCAGATTAAAAAAACAAACTCTGTTTCTATAATTAGACAAATTTTATAATAACATGGCTTGTGAAACGAGGAATTGTATCAAACAAAAAATGTTTTAAATCGGCCCTAAAAACGTTACATTATGCCCCATCTGTGTTTTGCGTATATACGTATCGCATTTGCACGAGGCACTAATGGGTAAACTAAAACCCCCTAAGCACAGTATATAGCGTGTGTACATAGCCCGCTGGTACCAGGCTATGACATAGGCTGTAGCGTATTACAAGACTCAAACTTCCATATTTAATTTCTTTCCAAAGATAGTGACAAAAACAAACACAGTGGGGTACCCTACAGTGTGTATCTTATTACACAAAGTATTGGGTTTTAAAAGCGGTTAAGAAGTAAAAGGACTATCTTACCTTAGTTGGTCTTGCACCAATTCCAGCATCCTTAGAGGGAGCAATGGCAGAAGCGGTAAAAATGACCTAGACTGCAATAGAAGACTTCCTGTATTTTTCGTCTTCGTTTTGGATAACGTAATATACATAAACGTAATAGAAATTTTTGATGTATTTCCATTGTCTAATATTTATGACGGACTGCGTGTAATCCTGGTTTATTTCCGACTAACAAGGTCAGGTAGATGTGCCTATAACCAAGTATATCTTTTAGTAGTCTCGACTCTTGCTTAATTTAGTTTTGCATAATCGTATAATATACGGAGCTTTTAAAACGCGGAACAGCATTCATTTTTAGTTCACATATGATAGTCTTGG
>JAMKCH010004033.1:0-36015 GCA_023653785.1 Ophioderma brevispina
GATAAAAGCTCTTGCCTGCCGACTCGAAAGCACTGTGGGGTTTATCCTGGCCTTCTACCTTTGGTTTTGGGTGCGCCGCCTGGTTCGACTTACGTCTACCTTTAGTGGAAGAGCATGAGTGCGATGAACTTGTTCCACACCTAGGATCCGTCTGGTGGGAGCTTCACTTCCCTTGAAACCTGTTTTTTCGCAAATTGGACAGGTATAGAACCACTATCATTTTTTCAGAACTACTCGTCTGTCATTAGTCATTCCAGAGGTCGTTGCCGTAAGAGTCCGTCCAATTTGGTCCAATCTTCCGTCCCCGCTCTCGCATGGACCCGGGGTAATTTTTCTTTAAATTCACATTTCGTGCAATTTGATAGTAGATCTTTGGGCGGCCAACCTGTCGTAATATCACCTGCTGTTTCCCCGGCGCCAGTAAGTCTTTCCTTGTTGTCCAGGTCTTTTCAGCATCTGTGCTACTTTTCCCCCATCCAACCAGTCTTTATAGTCACAGGTATCCACCTGATGTTCTTGTGAGGAAGTTTCCATTGGGTAGAAACACAGCGCTCTCACCTCGGAAGCCTAGTTTTTATCGCCGTTTAAGATCCCTCTGTGAAGGTGCTCCAGGTATCTAGACAAGGTTCCACAGGCGTTATTGAAACTCGAGAAAAAAAAGGAACGTGGTCGTTTGCCTTGTGAAGGGACATTGAGCGTGGATGCATAGAAACCATTCATGCAGATCACGTTCAAAGAGGGAACGAACTTATGAAGGGATGCGTTGTTTTATTTTGAAGTTTAGGTTTTTTTACCAGTCGTTTACAAAATAAATGGGCATCCCGATATCGCACTGTTTACTGTACACGGTATTTTTCGGGTATCTTACGCGGCGCCCGGGTGACCCTTTTCACTTGTCGCCCGCGCCGTGTGTGCCTGAGCGAGACAAACAAACTCTGATGGATGGGTAACTTTTTTCAGAAATTCAAACAGAGGTATACTTTATATCATTTCATTCCGAACATGTTTCATAATTAATATGCAAAGCATAGAGGATACAACACCAAGTATTTGGTTTTCGTCGACGTGGATAGGCATGTACAAGGAACGATTGTTTGAGTCGGGTCAAAATGCTTGGCAGAGCAAAGATAAGGCTATTGGCTTTGGCCCCTTGCATCAGGAATTGCAGAAGTGATATTCTGCAAAAAACAAACCTGTTTTTTTTTAAAATATCTCTAAAACAAAATGATCGCCTCATCTGAACTGCTGGCCTTTGGTGTATGTTGTGTACCTTAATCTAAAGTGCCATTTGGTCTGTGAGAAAAGGAAAAATAACACAAAATTTGAATATAACGCGAAAAGCGGCCTATCATCATCGAAAAAGTGCCAGTTCAATTACATTCGTTACTAGAATTTTGTTTTTCCTTTCAAGGGGGGTTACCGATCGACACCTTCGCCCCCTCCCCATACAATACACATCCTTGCCATCATTGAGATTTACTAAGACACCACAATGTCCTATGGGCCAATATATGGCATAATTTTGCGTCTATATTCAAACGGCTTGACATTTTTAAACTCAAAACTTTGTAATCAGTGTTTGGGTGAATATGATTCCATGATTGTGATGGGAGAAAAAAAATAAAATCGGACCTTGATCGGTCACCTATCTTTATACGTGTCCCTCGGAAGTAGCCTAGAGTCATTTGAAGTGGATGGCACTCTGTCTAACACACTAACCACTCAATCATCCATATCTGGGCAGTAACGACCTACTTTTGGAGCGGAATACTGCATTACACTGCACCCCTATAGGGGTAATTATTTTGTTTTGAGGTACATGACATATATACACTGCTAAAAATAAAACTGTAAAGAACGTCATTTTAACTGCAGCTGCATGGACTCACAACGAACATAAATAACTGGGACCGTAAAAATGCGAAACATTGCAGAAATGAAAATAAGCCGTGACATCTCACCTTCACTTATTTTTTTTTCACTTGTTTAAACAATGTCAAGAATTAAAACGTTATTAATACAATCTTCTCGCATTGACATCATAAAACGTTGTATTTGCATTGACACATGTAAGAGGGTTTTAGGCAATTTTGAAAAAAAGACAAACCGTAAAGAAAAATAGATTAGAAAAGGGTACCTTTTTAATATGGTATGACATCACCAATTACTTAATCATAATAAGTACATTTTATAAAGTAAGTTAATGAGAGTCAAGCAGGGAGGTAAGTCTTTTACCATATCCACTACATATACATAATTTTAGTACATAATTACTTTTTATTTACAGTTTTTCTGTTCCCAAATGCTATTTTAGTTGAATATCAGTAACAAAGCTTGAAGATTGTTAAAAAACAGGGTTTGCCCGTAATTTAAAGGGTAAATATCGAATATGAAACATGTTTTAACGATGTAGGTCGTATTGGTTCACGGGTTATAAAGGCAGAACTCGATTTTTTTAAAAACTATAATGAATACGTCGAAAGTTGTAAAACCGGGGGTTGATTCAACAGTATAAGTCGGCGTTCTTAACATTATCATTTTTCTTTATACTTTATAATGAACCACCGTCATGTCCGTGATGTGAGATGAATGTACCGTTGCCACGATAAATGATTTGACGGTGGCTCTAGAAAGCTTATCGGAACTGAAAACGTGTTATAAAATCATCGGTGGACACTAGCAGGAAGTAGTATTTAAATAAAAAACATACTAAAAAAATCATTAACTTTCAAATGTGTGCAGTCAACCAAGTATAGCTATCCTAACGTAACCTCCATCCGATAAGACTAAAAGCAAACAAAGGATAAAAGTGGTATTTGGTCAATAACTTTCTGTACGGCACTTAATAAAAAATAAGGTAATTGAAAATGTTGCGACATGATAGCATGATTAGAAATTCATATAACAATACTGAAAGTAAAAACTTTCGAGACCCCTGACCAGTAGCATAAATAGGCTAGGGACTGGAAGGTACAAATATCATTTATGGATTTTACTGTCAGTCGTGACGTGATTTTAAGTTTTCTATTTTCTAACACGGTGTATGAATGAACACAATACAGGGTGAGTCAAAAGATTTACACTCGATTGTTTGAATTTTTCTAAAGCGGTTGAAATATCTACAAAAGATACCGACTATCACATATACAACACTACGTTCTTTCACCTTCTAGAGAAATTTTGCCTTTTGATTTTTGAACTTTTGCATTGCGAAGTTATCCTAACTTAAAGATAGGTACCATTTTTCACTGTCCACAGGACTCATGTTGGGAATGTGGCCAAAGGAATTTGGATGAGTCTACACAAATTCATCATGAAATTCTTTGCTTGCTTTGATCCATTTTTGTAACTTTTCACCCTGAACAATGTTCAAACTATTTCATTATTCTGAAATCAATAACAAATTATAGAAATTTTACACCATATTTTGAAGCATTACTTCAAAATAAAATTCGAAATTGTTCACATTTTCGACGGAAATGTGAATGCCCCATATGTGGCTCCTGTGCAATACGCCAGTTGCCCCACATTTTCAACCGACTTCATAACATGATTATGTGGGGGGGGCTACTTTGGGATATAATATTGAACTTACACACATTCAACGTCCCTCTGCCTTTCCTTGCATTTCATCCTTTCCTCTCCCTCCCTCTCTTGTCTCTACCTTGGCTTTTCTGCTTTTCCTTTTCCACTTTCCTGCTTTACCAGCTTTGTATCCGCTACTTAGCTTATATTCTTGGTAACGGGGGATGTGACAATTCGTCCCCTTCCCCCGCTCCAGGGGGAGGGGGGGGGGGGTAATTTTTTTAAGGGGGGGGGGGGGGGGGTTACTCTACTTTTATTGACTATTGTTAAGAAATATAATCAACAACAGTTGTTATGGAATTAGGTAAACTAATATGCATGAAATTTTAAAGTTAAAAAAAATACAAAAGTTATTGTAGTATTTTAGATGACAGTAACTCCAATGGCTTTTGCTTCTGTGGACGTGAGGAATGTATCAACCGTGTCAATATGGTTTTTGGCGGCTTTCCGTTATTTACCTATTCAATATGCCCAAAAGGTAACTTTAGAGATTTTTTTACCAATGACAGTGGATATAATTAGCTATTGTTTCCATGTATAAAAAACAATTTCTGACCTTTTAAATATTTTTTAAATATTTTTCTAAAATCGAGTGTAAATCTTTTTGACTCACCCTGTATCTTATACCTTATTATTCCTTTTTCCTTTTAAAGTTTCTAAATTACCTAGCACTTTTTAGAACATCGGAGCAATCACTCGGACCTTTGCGATTATTATCGCCATTGCTATTAATCCCTTTTAAGGAGGAATACCCCATTTAAGTTTCATCTTGATAAATGGCCTTCACCCAAAATCCCCACCTCCTAAAGTTTCGCCCCTATATTTCAATCCTTTTGATGTGAGAGCTAAAACCCGTGCTTTTGTCATGTTTGTTACTCGCATAGATAGTGTTTCAACCAAGCTGAAATTCTTTAAGCCGGTGTAGCCGGTAATCCTTTTATATGGGCTCTGAGAACCGGACCATGAGAAGACTACAGGATAGACTGATGGCACCTACACCAAGCTTCTTATTCGAGTACAAAACATATCCTGGCGCGAGCACAAGACAAAAGCACAGATATATGAAATTGGAGATATCCCTCCATTTCATCTTTTTTCCTGTTGCCCACGCCGTGCACGTTTTTGCCGGTCACTGTATCATGCGATTGATCAAGAATCTGAGACGTCACATGTTGGAAGTTACCATGCCAAAACAGGGGTCGTCGCCCTTTCACTACAATGTGATGTGATTGCTCGAGACATCCAGCAGGTCCCCTGACATCCCCAACCTAATGACAACAGGGACATTTGGGGCGCTACATGGTGAACATCATCTCGGCTGCGCCGTTAGATAGATAGAGTAGTGGTAAAATTAATATTGGTTCGATCAAAATGAGTGCAACAATTAATTTTTGCTCATAACATCAAAACCAACATCCTTTAACCGTAAGATTTAACCAGAGAAAATGAAAAATATTAGCTTTCCTCAATATCAACATTTTTGGGTTCTGGGCTATTATCGACTGGACCATGGACTTTTTAAAGATGGGTGACGTATGCTAATAAAACTAAAACACATTCTTCCGAGTGTGGAGGCTGAAAAAGAAACTTGTTGACAGAATTCTCCATGGCGTAAAAAAGGGAAAAGTCGTCTTTTGATCTTGAGCGCGAATTCATGATAGTACTGTTGTTACAATTATTTACAGTCAATTATGATATGAATTTTTCTTCAGATGTTATTAGTTGAAATTACTAACGTCCATGAAAAAATTAAGGGCGCTTCTTAATCATGTTAATTGAGGAAATGTTAGGAACAAGGTGTCAACTCCGTCCGTCGCATTTTCCGGTACAACCTTTTCCCTTTTTCCGCTGGAATTTTCAAACGCAACCTTAGGTAAGTTTGCTTTTGATGATATCCAAGTTATCAAAATAATTTGCCCACAATATTTTCCTTTTCATACAGGTAAGGACCTACTCAATCTATATATTAGAGTAGTAGGGAAGCATGAAACATGTTTCACAAGTTAACGTTTTTTATATTTTGATATCTGGTAAATTATAATGTAATATTTTTAATTCATATGTCAACTGCTTCATGTATGGCCAATATACATTGCTTGGGTTATGCTGCTGCTGGTCATTGGTTTTGGGGAAGATGGGGTAGATGTAATTTTTTCCGCGTGGTTTTTCTATTATATTTTTTTTCATGTTTTATATTTATGTGCAATCCTAATTGTTCTCTTTTGCTATTGTGTTTCTGAGGACCCGCCACGGCGCGCCGTTGCAATACGTTGTAATTGTATATATGTATGCCTACGTTTTGTGTTTTTATCCTTGGAATATCCTGCATAAATTGAAATGAAAGGAAATACAATTTAATCTTGACAATTAAGTAATTGCTAAAAGCACATTTTGCCAATTCCGTCTAAGACTAGATCTTGAGCGCCTGTTTTTTGTTCCATGCCGATATGTAAAGTTTTCATGCATTTATGTATTGAACTATATGGCTATTAAAATAAGGCAAATTTCATGCAAACCAATACACTAACGTGCAGAAACCGGGTTTTGCTTTGATTGAGACCAAAGAAGTTTCAACATTAGACCATTACAACATGATTATTCCTATTTACAGCTTTTAAATTAAACCCAATTTTCAGAGTATTCTAAAAAAATGAAATGCTCCAGACTTAATGTTTTAATTTGTATACTATGAAGTTATTGCTTCCTGCAAACGCAATTAGTTTTTCTGTGTGAGCATGCATCGACATTACACTTCATGCTATTGATTTGCAAATTGGTTGGCTTCAGTTTGATTATATACCGATCGCACATCCGGTTTTTAGCTGGGTATTTTTACGTTGGTTCTCCTGACAAACTAGGGGCTAGTCTATTAAATGTCAATTCCATCTTCACCGTTTTTGGGCGAGGGTAGCCTACGGCACCCGCTCTATTCGCTTGGTTTTGACCTACTTTTCAAATAGCCGTGTTGCAGAAAATATTCGTGGCGTTTATAGCTCTAAAATCTACATTAATTATATTATGACCTGTGTGCAATTTTTCCGTCATATGGAATGTGCTCAATAAGATAGACCCAGCAAAAACATGAACGTACATTAACAAAAAGATATTAATGTTCAAAAGAGTAGGAATACAAAGCGATCACACTTCCACCATGTTAGCGCTCCCGTGAGCGGTGTGGATTAAAAACACGACGGGTACCTAAAATAAAAACATGAATCATATAGGCGTACAGGCAACAGGGGAGTGCGGCCAAGAAATCCCAAATTTAGACATCGCCATTGGCTTCCCACGTAAAAACGAATTTGGACGAAAAATAATGAAATTAGTAGAAAAATTAAAAAAAAAAATATTTTTATTTTAATTTTTTACAGTGAATTTGCTGTTACCAGCATCTTTAAACCGTTATGAGTGCATTGAATTAACGGATGCTTAAAAAGGGGGATGGCCCGATATAAGGATATAAAGTTTTCATCCTGATAGATCGGCCTTCATCCCAAACCCCATCTGTAAGTTTTCGCACCAAATTCAATCTTGGCTGTGAGAGCTAGAAACGTGATTTTGTAAGTGACCTTTACCTGGATGCGTATGCCCTTTGATCTCATTTTTTTAGTAGTATAGTAGATTGCAATTGCACACTTCTTATAAAATGTTATACATGTATTTACGATTCAATACGATGGAATGACAGGTAAGATGTCAAGAAGTAACTACATTTCTAAGTTTGTATCTGAATTGAAATAGTGCAATGGCGTGGATGGACATTTTTTGAAAACCTTTGTAAAAATTAAGTCTTTGGGGTGACAGAAGTAAAATTTAAGAAATAAAATGAAGTCATTGGGTGACAAATGTTGCTGAAAACGTGGGAGCTTTACATTTTGGGAAGGGCTTTATAATATGTAAAAAAAATGTTATTGATCACGTTGGTATGGTAGTGTGCCGATCCTGTAAAAACTTTACGTCCGTCAGCATGACAAAATATCTGGATTTCTTCTTCCCAGTTTCGATGGTGAGTCGGCAGTGGTCAATCTTGTGGGGGGTAAGTATAGCGTGATTGTGTCCCGAAGATACGGTGTTTATGTTCTATTAGTATGTTGATTGGTTACATTTTTCTCTTTAAAAATCGTTAATAAAAATGTAAGGGGATATGAAGCCCCTATTCACTCTGTGTTAAATATTTACGTTCCTGTATGCCTCGGCCTAAGTATGTGCAAAAGTCACCATAAGTCAACTTGGAAAAAATTCCCTTTCCCATAATTTTACATGAATATTTTCCCCTTGACTCGCCCTTTCCTTTTTTTAAAGGAATTTTATTATTGATATACTTCATAAAAAAGTAACGTGACACGAAATAAAACTCCACGGGAGAATCGGGAAGGGAAACAAGTAGATTTAAAAAAAAAATAAACATTCATCAAATCATGAGCCTTAATAAAAATCTAAAACTGGCCGCAACCACTTAGTTTACTGTGACTCTATCTTTAATTTGATTTAGTTGGACTATTTTTAATTAATAAGACCGCCCATGAAAATTAATTTGAAATCTTGATGCTTGCCTTTAAAAGTGCTTATAGAAAAAAAAAACAACTTTCACCTGCAACAGCCGGGCTATTAATATTCCAACTAAACTAAATCCAACCAGAACCACACATCGAAACTATCGAAGAAATAACGGGGTGTGCTACAGAAAGTTAATATGCTTTATTACGTGTTATATAGATAGCACTATCGACAACACTGTAGAGTTTTAGTTTAATTCACGAGGGGTGGTGTACTGGTGAAATAGCGATTCAAAATCAAAAACGACTGGACCGTGAGAATATCTTACGTTCGTTGTACTCTGGCCCCAAACTACGAACGCGTTCAACGTCGCGTTCAATCACCCAGAACTCCCCATACATAGCTCGAAGTGAATAGTAGGGATAATTCACCTTATGCAGCAGTTATCCCCCTTGTTCTAGTGTATCTGAGGTCTAGTAAATGGGAAAAAACGGGATGATCGGAACTAGCAAACGGCACATGTTCGAGCCTGGATGATTCTTCAGCTCCAAACGGTTTTGGAATAAGAAAAATATTCCTTGACACCATAACAATTCGCAATTTTTCGTCAAAAATTTCGCTTTTAAATTACGTGTTTTGTTTAAACCAATGGCGACGTCTAAAATTGGGATTTTTTGGCCCGCCATCCCCAGGCCATCCCTTGCCTTTGGCAATTCCATTGCCCAAATCGAGCAAGTCCTGCCAACTCCCCTCGCCTCATGAATTTGTTTGTATGCGTGAACTTTTTCGTATTTTTCATAGTATATGTGTTGTGGGCTTAAAGTGAGGCAAAAAAACGACCAGGGCGCTTGCCCCCACTGATCCACAGCAGTGCCCACGAACCACATACTGACTGGTTGCCAGTGCGTGGTCCATCATGTCCATGTGATAGTGACACATACCATATTTTTTACACACTATTTGATTATTTCGAGCCAAGCGCGACGACGGTTGAATGTTGCGAGAAACTGAGGGAATTTTGAGTAAATCGTAAAAGGTGAGACTTGACATCGTAACTAACAAGACTAGCCAATACACAACATAATAACAGTGTTCACTGTTGGCCGAATCCTCAACACTTCGTGACAAGCGAAGGGGAGTTCAGAGGAGTTAAGGAACTTCGTCAGTCGTGTCAGTACTGCCGAATTGGGGCAATGTCAATGTCAACAATGAATTTTTATTTTGGTGTGTGTGCACCTTATCTAGAGCTCAGTGGCTGCTCTAGAATCAGAAAAGCAAGGGCGCAAGGAAGAGTTAAACAAGATGCGAGTTTAGTTATCGACCCAAATAGGTTTATTCATACAGTGAATCTACGGTCATCAGAAAGCACAAACACTTGTTGCTTTTAGAAATTGGATTATGCTAATTAATGAAGTGCGCCACTAATTTAATGACGTCACTGACCGGCGGTGACCGTTCGGTGAAACAGAAGTTTGCTTGATGACTTCATCATGATAGAGAAGTTTTTTAATGAATGGAATCCACAAGGTCATGTTTGTACCATGCGCAGTTCGATGAATAAATTTTCCATCATGATAACTTACTGATCCTTCGCAAATCAAACCGAAAACGGCCCCTCCGTTCTTCATTTTTTTTTTGGATTGTGAAAAATCTATGCTTTTCCCCATAGACTATGAATTTTGACATTCTTAAAGGGCCCGGACTCAGAGATTTCTGAGGAGGGGCGCCCTCAATTTCCAAAAAAAATCGTGTTTTTTGAATGTACATAATGCTGTCCATATACTCATCACTGTGTGAAATTGCTGCTAAGCTTAATCGAATTCTTCATATAGAAATCACAACTTGTTATAAAATTCCGAATCACGGGCAATTTTGTTATCACACCAGTATCCTATGGGACGTAATACTAAAAATAAATGTTTACTGCATCAAAACGAAGAAATCCGATTCATCCAAATTTCGAATTGTGCATTTTAGGTTCCTATCTTTCGTTATAGTGGACTATTTTTCATTATTACACAAAAAAAATAATATTCGAAATCATGAGTCAGACTTTTCAAAAACTGTATGACGGGGATTCTTGTAATTAACTTTTCGCAATTGGTACGAAAATGACACCTAATTAGATCGGTAAACTACAGCAACATATACTACGTGATGCAGTCATTGCATTTTTTTAGGTCGGGTTGTGTTTTTTTAGAGGTCGGATGCAATATTCAACTGTGTTTTCCGAGGAAATTTCAGAATTGTATTTCCCCGTGTAACCGCCCACGTGGACCATCGTTGCGCAGAGTGAGTAGCAATGTTTGAAGGATTTATAAAATACTTGTTTGAAATAACTTATAAGATTTCATATATTGGTTAAAGAAAATAAAAAAATGTACTCATAGTTTCCCTAATTAGTTATTATGAGTGTTTCATGGTAGACCTTGTATGGAATTACTTTGAAATGCGTAATATATTTGGCATGTGACATGCCCTAAATAATCTCCATCTCGAGTCCTGATAACCTACATTCGGAATCATGACCGCATACCCTGGGTGGCCCCTGGGATTGTTGCCAGCTTGCGGCGTCACCACTGAAAAACATTTGGAACAAGGCCAAGTGGCTGAATTGACTTGGGGACAACACGCTACAATACGAATATTATTCCTAACTTACCTCATCGTTAAGGTTGATTACAGCTCCATAACCGCATGCCACCTCCTCTATGAATGCATCCCTTACTGCCAAAGAAGAAATCGGCAAGTTTTTAATTCGACCTTGTCATTTTCTCCAATGGTTAAAAAAACAAAAAATGGCGGCCAAACCAGGTGGTCTTACTGTCACGACTAAAGCACGTGTTCATACATGTGACGTTCAGTGACATGTTTGTATTCGCATTCAACCGGCAATAGACCGGGATATGTGTAAATATGAACTTCGCCTTCTGGCAGGGGGATTCGTTTCTGATCCGTGACCTCCATCGCCACCCAAAATAATAGCGCGCCCTAGATCAAATAACCCTGAAGACAGAGGTTTCCAGAGTTAAAGGCCATTTTTCATTCACATGCAACTACTTTTAAAACGAAAGATCATGGCCAAAAATGAATAGTTTTTAGAAGTTCTACTCGTCACCCTTGTATGCAGTTTTGAAATTGTAAGTGTCTTTTATATAGAATTTTCAGTAGACTAATTTGACCCATTGTTATAATATGCTTATCGCCTTCACACATGGGTGTGCGTATTCGGATGCCACAGCGTAACAAATTCTCATCACTTTTTTCTCTATTAGAATTATCGTAAGCCATGTAAGTCTGTTGGAACACACTGGCCAGCTTGGGTGACGAAATGGATAAGGTTTTACATAGTATTATACTGTACTCATACTACCAAAATACGTAGGCACATGATTTCTAATTTGAGGGCATTAACTTAGGCTAACAACTTGATTTCTGAATTATCGTATTATGGCCTGCACCCCCTGCATGTATTTTTAATTTTTTTTCAAAGCTGCTATCTTAAGATGGCGTGAATCGCTGGCAGCGGCTATAGTGCAATGTTAGGATCAAAAATTCCCACCCTTTACCGTTAATTTCGTCATGCAGCCCTCAATGTGTTTTGTTCCTTTGACATTCGTTCTACAATTTCTGTAAGATATCTTTCACGTGAAAAGGTATTTTGTGACTTCAGATTCGCGTCTGTTGTTGCCGGTGATCGCGACGCTTCCGGGCATCTAAAATAAATTCACTCAATCATCAGTACGCATGCGCATACATTACCAGAAGCAACGGATCGGTTTTTTGTTTTGTGGAAAGGGACCTTTAATTTATTCAACTGCTCAACTAGTACGGATTTTCCGTATTTCGTACGGAAAAGGATGCTAAATATGGGCTTCCGTTTTCTGGTCAAAAAAATAACGGAAAACGGTCGTGTTCTAAATAAAAATAAAGGTATAAAAGTCAGAAATAAGTAAATACAGAACAGTAAAGCTGCAGTGAGTCAGGAAGAGGGCAATAACTTTTCAAAGTGAATAAAAGACATAGTTTGAAATATTTCAATTTATAAGTCTGCTAAAAGTTTTCCTCCGACATGTTTTTCTCCCGATTTCGGATGGTTCACCCACATTTAATATTTGATTTAAAACCTTTAAAACTGCTGTAATGCTAATGTCTTCTGAGGGTATTTTAACATTAACTTAATCCCCCCAAAAAATTGTGCAAAGGGATAGACCTAAACACTGAATTGTTATGTGGTTTTGTTTAAAAGTTTTCAAGCTCGGGAAAGTTTTAGGACGTAGTTTTCTTTAGTTTTCCGTTTAAAAAAAATCTATGGACTTAGTTCCCACTGACAGTTCCTTAGTTTTCGGTACCGCAACCCTAATTGTATCCCCGTAGGTCTACATTGGGTTGCTGGCAATATGGGATCCCGGCGTAAAAGCTTACAGAATTGTGAAATTTTCAAAATGGTTTTATTGCTTATTTTTTTTTTATTTATCTTAACGAGCTTAAAATTTGCCAACAAATGAGGGGTCTCCCAGGTCCACAGGGTTAGTAGAACTTGAGTTATCGTCTTTTTTGTCATCGTAAATATGCATGAACACTGCCAAAATGATATGCAAACATAGGCAAAAAGGCTGTGACCATTCTCATTAAATAGGGTCTATCTGGAAATAGGTTAACATGTTTTTTTTACAATACACTTGTGGATTAACATATCTTGAAAACTATGAACAGGATTTACTCCAAACTTGCGGGAAGGTTGGAACACCCGCATGGATCGAGTTGAGTCGCTGAACCATGTCGCGCAATTTAAAGTAAGTAAATATTCAAAATGGCTGCCATATTCAATCTGGCTGCCCAAATGTAAATTTCATAGAATACCATAATTTGCCCATGGTTAAAGCTTGTGCAATTCATGAAAAAATATCTTTAAATTAAATATCAATGTGTAAAACCAGTCAGCAATCGGTAAACCATTATAACATAATAAATATTCAAAATGGCTGCATAAATCTTCAAAATGGCCTGCTAATATTCAAAATGGCTGCCATTTGCTCTCGCGTGCAATTTTTAATGATTTTATGAATAACATTTGAAAATTGCTGATCTTGTTAAATTAAAACCATATAACCAAAGTACACATGTTGTAAATCAATATCAAGAAATTAAGAACATGATAAACTTAAATCTATTCAAAATGCCCAATTTAAAAATCTAACATGAGTGAGTTTTGATTGTTTTACGTAATAGCCTGTTCAAAAGTATTACAATCTTTTATCAAATTAATCATGTGGCATACCATGATATCATATCTTCCAAGTGCATGTTACACTTCATGAATATTTCACCAGCCAAATACTGACTGCCACTTTGAACTTTGCTGCCATGAATCATCCAATGTATAAATATGGAGTATACTTTTCACACATATGAACTCAGAGATCAATACGAGGAGGCATGTCATGTTGATAAACATTTTTGATTTTATTATTATTTACACATGTTCTTTCTCATTTTTTTTTCAGGGTATTTTCCTAATGTTGAAGCACGACCGCCCTGAAGTGATTCCTCAATAAATAAAAAAAATCAGTTGAACAAATCTGTAAAAAAAAAAGATACATGCTTATAAGCATACATTTTTAATTTAAAACAATTGTTCAAGATTGCTTTTCACAAAATCAATGTGGTGTAATGTATAAATATAAATATAATATTTTTTTTATTTTTTTTATGCCAAATTTTATGAAGGGTTTTTCAGAAATTTTTTTTTCAAAGGATTACGCTGTAATAAAAATGCTAGCCCTCTAATTACTAAAAGAAAAAAGCAAAAATGGTCTTGGTCTGTCTGTTTGTAAACAAAAATGTAACATGGATGCTGATTTAAGCCATGAAGGGCTTATTGTATTTTTGTCCCAAACGAAACGAAACAGATAACTCCCATTGGATACACGCTTTAGTCTGTTTATACACGTAAGCATGCATGACGCGAAATAAATAAAGCGTGTAATCCCATGGGCGTTCTGTTTCGTTCGCAAATACAGAGAAGTCCAGCAGAAGCTATCACTTTTTATGAAATGTACAGAAACATATCTCCAACGGCTACGTTATGTGACTGACTTCAGAAACCGTTTGAAAAGTAGGTTTCGCCTCTGGTCAAAATGACAACTCATACTCTGCCTCATGCTTCTTTTCAGGATTTGCAAGACCTTCAAAATTACTCCCCTGACACATTAGTGGTCTACACCACCTTCTGACAACTGTGATTAAAGGTCAATCCTACAATAACTGATGGATCATCCAGTTGATATGGATGATTTCTCCTTAGTCTGAGGAACTGGCACATGTATGAGGTTCTTTTAGGAAGATTTCAAAGTCCTCTTGTTTTGCCTTCGTATATTGAGATTTTTTTCTCGGAATCACACAGCCCAAAACATTGCTTCTGAAACGTATCTGTGCCTTTAATGCAGCCAGCGCTTGTGTCTTTTCAAAGCTTTACACAAGTCATCACCATACTCATCAGACTTCCACATTCCATGTTGCCAGCACTGTCAATTATCTTTTCTTTGCTTTCCCTACAATTCTGTTCCTTCATTCCAGTTATTGCGTGACCTCTGATTTCAAGCGATTCTCTGATAGGTTGCTGCAAATATTCTCTGTATTCTCTTTCTTTGACGCGATCTTTTCTCGCCTGTGTGGTGGAGTCTGTGATTATTTCAGACGATCCTCTGTGGACTTACTCTCCAGATAAGCAGGGATTTTGTTGATGGCAAATTGGGCCTGATATTGATTTCTGTAAGTGTTGCTGTTTGGCATTTTGGAGTTGGGAATTCTATTTGCAAAATTATCTTTGCACCGGAAATGTTTTGTTGCTGGTACATGATTCGGCTTGCTGCCGGACTTCCTCACTGGGATCATGGAATTTGCCACCTGGAAGGTGGTCCTCCAACTGGCGTCGCATAACCAACTGCCAACTTTTTCATGTAGCAAAAGCCCCAAGAACTTCTGCTTGTTTTACCATCTTCTGAGGTTGAGGCTGTCCCAGCGCGGCCGGCATACTTGTCATCATATTTTGGCGGGGTGTCAAAAGCGCTCCTTTCAAATCCGAGCACCAGATCCTGTGGGTTAATAAAAATTAATAGTGTCATTACTGACCCAATCAATTTTTACGCTGGAGAAAAGGAGACAAGGGGGGGACCGGGCACGAAGGGGAACTGGCCCCTTCCCACACAAAAAAATTAGACATTGATCAGTCGATTATTTCTTTTTACAAAAAGTAAGGCCCTTAACTCAGAATATAATTCAAATACGGACTACAATCATTCAAATCCGTACTGACTACTGTACAGTACGGAGAAAGCAAGCTGCCCCTTCCTCAGGTACAAATCTTTAATTCAATCCGCCCATCACAACCCTCTGTTCGTGTGTTGTTGTATTAACAGCCGGCTCTAGTATCGTTATTTCATAAAACATTTTGAATAATTTTAACAAACAACAGCATTGTAATAAAAAATTCCCCCTCCAAATTCTTTTCAATTATATGCACCCCTATGTTGATATATGGAATAGTCCCTGGTACACTCGAAGCGTGTGGGTCATGGGCATATTCCCACTTTCAAAATCGTACTACTTGTAAATCCCTCCTAAATGAGTGTGCTAAGTCTTCACAAAAAAATCTATTTTTAAAACGCTTATTCTCATGTTTTTTCCCCCACAAACATGGAAGTCAATGAAAATGAGTTATAATGCTCTGTTGTCTTTCTTCCCTTTAAATATACATTTTAAATGAGTAAAATGATACTAAGTACCCGATCGATGGCCGATTTTCATCAGAACGTCGGTCGTCCACTCCACCTTCGACATGACTTTCCCATTTTGGTGAACCAAAATTTACTATCATGGGGACACGTGTTGACAACAGCGACGATCGTTTTTCAGGTGTAAACAAGCATACGCTGTTTCGTTTTTTTTTTGCACTTTCAAACTACACGAGGTCATCCAGACACTCAAATTTTAATCACCGAAGTCGTTCTCAAAAAGCGCCGAAAAGCGTTAATGGGAAAAAGTGCCGTAAACACAGAGCTATGTCTTACGAAAGGGACTTTCAAAGATCAAAAATTGCAATATCGTACGAGTAAATGTGTGAATGAAATCAATGATGGGTCCCAGGCAACCTAACCGCATCAATTGACAAAAACTAAGTATCAATCCGCACCCTTTCATAGGAGCTACGGGTCGCGGCATGGAAATTTTCGTCGGAAACCCGGAAAGTGGGTGATGTGATGCGGTCCACAAACGATCGCGCCGGACATATAGTGACGCGCCGCCAACGGCGGATTTCCGTTGTTTCTGCCTAATTATGTAAATTTTCCAGAAGAATTATGCATTTGCAGACGTTTTGGCACACATATGCCCCATTGAGCAGTACTACATGGGGTAATGTTAACCTAGGCACTTGGGGGGTCTTCAGCGCTGAGCATAACATTTTTGTCTTCATTCATCTTTAACATTTGGACATTATCGTATATCAGCTAACGTTACAAGTTAGGCCGCTGTAAAGGGCCATTGGTCACAATAAGCTAACGCCAATCTGTAAAACCAATCCACAACAGGTGTCATCTTGTGTCACTTCTTTCACCAAAAAGTGCTTAGTGGAGAAAGAATCGTAATGTTGTTGATGAACAAACCAATGAGTGTCGACCTTTGACCCCGTCAAACTCCGAAACTGGCAACTAATCACTCATAGACAGTTTTATGGAGTAATATGCTGAGTGTTTGCTTCTTAAAATTCATACGATTAGTACATTTTTCGGCCCCGGTGGGATGAAAACCATGTGCGGATTCTTGTTCTGTAGTATGTGTAAGATGCTACGAGTCCTGTTTAAAGAGTTTGTAAGTACTGACTATGTAAGATGACTTAAATTTGGTGTGCTATTGTGGATACCAAGTCCCTGTTACAGCGGGATAACCTTACGTAGGCCAGGGGAATGAAGTTTTAGATTTGACGTACGCGAAAACCTTGCGCCGAAATTTCATTTATTTTAAACATTCCATTATTGTTAAAGATGCTTTACATCACATAAAAAACAAGTTTTAGATCATCAAACAGTGAAAAGGGACATTACGCCACTAACCATAGACTAACATGAATGCTGCAGTCTCTCTGAACAGACACATTTCTTGATTGATTGATCTGTCAGCTCGGCTGGAAAAACCCTATGAAATTCGCCAAAGGTCAAACCCAATAAAATGTTACCATAAGGAATAATGAATAATGAAATAAAGCCTCCTGCCTTTGAAAAATGTCCGGACGCAAATTTAAAACTTGCTTATCATGGCCTTAGCTGATATAATGTCCAAATGTTAAACGATGAAATGAAAGACAAAAAGGGTATGGAGCAGCAGAACTAGGTCTTACTATCAATGCTATTACTCACGTTTGAAGGAAAAAATCTGCAATTTTCATCGGCTTCTATCCAGGATTCTATCGCAGCAGCGGGCATTGTGTTACATCTCACGAGGGTATCTGTAAACGCGCTCCATTGGCCATTGACCTGTGGAGAGGTCAGGTCATATGGCACGTATCAGCTGTGACAGGCCGCCGATCCCGTGTTCATTTTATTCGTTCAAATGCTCTGTTTGGAAGATTAGGTGATGCGAATAGTTGCAGGACTACAAAGAAGGAGGGACAGCTGATTGAAACGGTTCACCAATTCAACTCACTGTGCTAAGACCAATGACATACAGGTTTAGCAGTCTAGCTCAGAAGTGTAAATCATCTGTACACGAGACACAGTAAATTTTTATCGTAAAAGTTTTCATTAGTCGAGTCTTACGTTAAGACTTAAAAGAATTTAGAAAATGTTTATGCTGATTGTTCAAATTTCTGTTTTGGAAAAAAAAATGTATTTCAATGGCGGCGCCTGGGTTAGCGGCCAACTTAACGGTGCCAAGTGCCTGGGATGCAAACAAACATACGAATTTGTGCATATGGCAACAGTCAAATGCAGATTTTGAAGCAAAATCAGGATGGTAAACGAAAAAGCAGTAGCGAACACCATTGATCAACGTGAGACGGCAGCGGAGTGTCGGTACATTGGGTAAGTATTTCATGCATTTTTGGCATGTTACTCAACAATTCCAAATGAGTTTAATATTCATAGAATTGCTACTGTGGCTTCACTACTGTCGGCTGGAGACGTTTAGGAAAACTGTAAGTACGTTCTAAAAAAGGCAATTTTGAGAGAAAGAGCACATAAGATGGTCATTGTTCACGTTAGAAATATGGCTTCGTTAACGGGTACTTTTTTTTCCATTTTTATTGGGCCTGTACTTGGTGTGGGAGAGTGGGGAAAAAAACAGAAAGGGTCTAACAAACCCAACACACCATCGATAATACATTGTATACATTTACTTGTACAGGTTATCACAAAAGCAAACAAATGGATCAAAACAACACCAAAGACCACCAAAACACTGACCGAAGACAAAACGACAAGACAAAAAACAACAAAACACACACACCACAATAAACAAAAGAAAAAAACCATAAAATATCACACAATATTTAAATATATTTTTTTTTTAAGAATGAGATCAAATTCCATCCATCCAATGAAAGAAAATTTTTTTAAAATGCTTGCTCAGATTATTATTATGCTCTGCAATTTCATATTCAGTTTTAAATTTAACCCTATCAACTTAAGAAAAGCCTGAAAAGCTTGGTTTTGATTGTTGAAATCTTAAAACCGGGGGATATAAAATTCAAGAGACAGGATAGGGGAATTAATACATGAATGATGCTCAGTGATTAGTGGCATCACACCAACATTTTATCAATTTATGAAATCTACATTATCACCAGTTTTTTTCTAAGCAAAGGGAAGTGAGGTTTTTCCCACAATCCAGACATTGTATTACAATCACAAAAACACGTGAACAAGAGTTGCGTTAGCATTCTTACAGAAGAAAGAAGCATAGAGGCGAGGAGGTCGATTTTGACAGTTATATGGAAACTGGTTTGTGCAAATGGCTTCTGTGAAAAATTTTAACATAAAAATGACCTAAGTTGTGGTCTAATTAGTACATTTGAAAATTCTATATGATGGAACCCCAGTCAATTTCCACTTAGTAAAGGGGACGTGATCGACCACTACTTAAATGGGGCTGTCAGCTCAGATGGCGGAGCTCTGTCCAATTTTGTGGGAAAAGCTTTGTCATTTTAAAGGAGCTCATCTCATGAAGCATTCATAGGTGCATGTAGATAGTTTTCAAGTTATGAGGTTAATTTTTTTGGTTATATGTAATAGAGAACTTCTCAAATTTTTCCATGTTTGAGTTCAGTTATTTACATGGATAGTTATGGATATGATTCTTCAAAACAAAAACAAATTGGGAAAACAATTACATGACATACCACATGCTTGTTGGCATCCGAGAGAGGTGTCCGTCCATGGACAACCAAAAATTCAAAACAAGTTTTTCCTATTACAGAAAAGAGAATTAAGGCAAGTATCTTTCCTCTAAGTGTGCTATATATGATGAAATAAAAAACAAGTTGTTAAAAATTATTATGAAAGTGTTTGTGTAACGGACGGACATTCGCTATTTTTTTTTGGTTTTCATATGGCAGGCTTCCAAAACATTAGAACTGAATGACATTATAAAGAGAGACAAAAATTCAATTTTCTTTTGCTTTATGTAGCATTATGGTGGGTTGTTTAGTTTTGTTAAAACATATTTATATCCATTTAGATCAAAATTTTGGAAGTTGAAATATTTCAAAGGTAAATATTGCCTTATGGATTGTGTCCGTCTGTGACAAAAGATCGGGGTCCTTCGGGTGACAAAAATCATTTGTTTGGCCCTGTAAAACCAGGGAAAACTTAAGATTTTCAAAATCCCTTCCCATATTGAGGTGGAGTTATTGAGTAGTCATAACCTCTTCAAAAAATGTAAATAAATGCAAAGTTGTCTCTTCTTAGCTTTGGATGTCTGTGACAGCAAAAAATGTCCACGCTGTTTTAAGAGTTTGCCAGACTACAAAAGATGATCACAAGCTTGACCTGCTCAAGAAATTTGAGCATATCTCATAGTTGCCGTATCGCTAAGTTGAATGTTAATCACAGCTCCTATTCAATGACAGAGGTCAATGAACTTTCTTGTGTATAATTCCAATGGGGCATTCAAATGAATGTTGAGCACTGCAGACAATCTTACTGGTAATAAAGTACTCAAATCTTGAGCTGCGTCAAATTTGTGATTTCCATACAATGGCTGTAAACTTTGAAACAGCAATGAGAAGGCATTAGCGAAAAATCTTGAAAAGTTACCTCTCATGGTAAAATTGTGATCTAAAAGTCATTCTAACAAAACGCCAATGTCAAATTTCGTCTGCAAACTTTCAAAAATCAGGGTATTTGAGATCATTTACATATACTTAGACACCAAAGCATGGAAAATACCTGAAACAGGGGTAGGTAAAGTAGGAGGGATTTTATGTTCAAATTCACTCCCACCACAAATTACGGTACATGACACCAAGGAGGGACTGCACACTTTTTTCTTAGACAGGAGGCAAATAATTTTGTCATTCATGTGAGATAGGTATTAATAGAATACAAAAACCAGCCCCTATGAAAATAACCAAAAAGTAATTTTGCCTACATTTGCCCACTCCTACTACAGGGTTGTCCTAAAGAAAGAAAAGAAAGGTTACCATCCGAAAACGCCAATTTTTGCTTAATTAATTCCTATCCTTGTTTTAGCTTTATATGATGAAAATATATACTTTTTTGAACATTATGGTGAAAACAAGAAAGAAAACGATGAAAAAATAACCAAACAATGACTACATGTATTTCCCTAAAAATGATGCAAACCTACTTTGTCCACGGCTAGCAATAGCAGATGAAACCATGGATGCAAATATCCCCAACATAAAAATGTTTAAGACCCTCCTGGCCAATAATACTCTCAAATGCCAAGGTCCATTGCTGGTTCTAGAGTTTATTGTTCAATTCTCTACGCACTGCAGCATTATTTACGGCTGATTGTCCTGTTCTTTGACAACCATATCTCTCTCTCCTTGCAACTTTTTAGAGTCTTGCCATGCTCCAGATTTTTTTCTCTGTTCCCCTTGATTGTCATCTTACTGGGAACCCTACTTTGAGGGAAAACATTTACCATTCACGATGAACGATAGTCCTTTTAACCCAAGAGCAGTTCAGTAGAATATGCCATCGTAGGAGTCACGCCCAATGCCATTATTTGAAAAGTGTGCTTTAACCAAATTCATATTAGCATTATGATGGGAGACGGGTGAGTGGATTTAGGTCACTTCATTCTGAAGAACAAATTAATGTTTCAGGTGCTTTTTAAGCATTACATGTGAACAAATTAATTAAATCAGAGGACTTACGTGTGCTCAAATCCGTACGAATTACAGTGTACATGTTTCTCTGCTATTGCTAGCCGTGGACAAAGTAGGTTTGCATCATTTTTAGGGAAATAGTCATTGTTTGGTTTTTTCTTCACCGTTTTCTTTCTTATTTTCACCATATGTTTAAAAAGGTACATATTTTCATAATATAAAGCTAAAACAAGGATAAGAATTGATTAAGTAAGCAAAAATGGCCGTTTTTGGAGGGTAACGTTCTTTCTGAGACACCCTATAGCATATATCTATGTGTGTAAACATTTTTGTGTGACGGCCTTTACTGAAATAACAAAGGAGGGTGCTGCAACTTCGTATGCGTTTGTTCTGGAGAATCAAAATTTACTCAGGAAAAAATGACAACACTTAATACATGATTCAATGGGAAAAATTGATTCTCATATCTGGATGTTACGAGAATCACTGCGAGAATCGATTCTGTGATTCTTGTTGAATTTGCATCCCTGAAGGAGACCCTTTTCATTTTCAGTACTCTAAAGAGCGTTTTCCTACCATGACTGCATAATACCATTACGTATGTTTTTGCTAAAGCCATAACATCATATGGTTCAAAACATGCTTTTCTTATGGAATATTGCTATTTTTTGGGTAATTTGGTCGTCATTTTGAAAAATGCGCCCCCAACCTATGAAAAATGACATTGAGAATTTCACACCAAGTTGTATTCCTTGTGGTATCATTAACCACATTAGAGTGAAAAATCAAATGTGGCCAAACTTCTGAGGTAACCCAAAAATTATTAGAAATGCTAGAAAATAGGGTTAACTAAAGACAATCTGTATCAGCAAATTTGTTACAAAAAGTTTAATTTTAACTCCTGAACAAAATTTCTATTCATGGAAAATTCTGAAAATTGAAGAAAAACCTAGTATATTATGAGGTTGTCTTCAATTTCCAGAATTTTTAAGGGTTTCTTTGTTGCAGTATTTCCTGTGGGGTTCAGTGGAATGTGTCATAACTGCAAAGAATTTACATGCATATCAGATATCTGATTTCCTTTCCTCAGATCATTGCTGCTGCCATGAAACTCAAGTAGCCTGCTAGCTGTTGCTGACACATGAAGTGGTCTTCCATTGCAAGTAGATGCACTCCAATACCGAACTCTACTGTCACAGCATCGGGGAATTACCAACCAATAAATCATACTTCATGATCCGGGGAGCCTGGCCCAACAACATTAATTCAATCAATCATGGTGAAATGCCAGAGGTATTAATTATGAAATAGAAAAAAAAGCCTACAGCCTGAGGAACCAGACAGTGCTTAAATATCAAGTACAATTGCTTGTTTGATACTGTGCAGACAGTTGTAGTCAGAGAACTGGGTGTTGTAGTTGTCCATCATGTCGTTCTACACCAGTCGGAAATACAAATACCAGGAGGTGCCGGACAGTGGGGATATAGAAACAGAACCATTTTTGTTGGCTTGTCAAGACAGCATACTACCTCTCTTAGGTGCGTATTATTTTGATTTTTCTTTTGAAGTGACCACAAAATATGTGGTTGGTTTGTTTTTTAACAGAGGCAGGGCAACAGGGTTTTTACATAACCTTGTAGGTAGGGATTTAATTTTGGTGTCTCAACTAATTATTGCTATAGTAGATTTCAAATTCAGTGAGACTTCTTGCATAATTCTATGGGGAGGGTGAGGGTGGATATTGATGTGAGGGTTAAATCCTTGGCGATGTGGAGATGCCTTTGTTGCCATTACAAAACATATTGTAGTCATGGTATATTTGTACACAAAAACTCAGTTTGAGTATAGGTGCCAAGTCAAACCATTCAACCAACCAACCGTATATTTGTACAAAATTGCTGACAGAATTGGCTTACTGGAAACTGATGAATTAAGTTAGGTCTTACAAAATTATATGTTAATGATAAATGACGTAATGCCATGGATGGAAAATTCGCTTTGCGCTAATCTAATGTACTATCAGGTTGTGATGCCAAATAAAAAATTAGTTGCATTATAGTGTATTTGATATAGAAGAAGCATTATTTCTCTCATGTGAAAGTAATAATATTTTGCAGGGTCAAGCAACTTGTGTTCAAATTTTTTTTGGCCCCAAATGTTTAATAATGGCTGGTGTTTCATACTAATTACTCATGAAACACCTGGTTTGAAGCGAAATGATTGTGACGATTTCTGATCCGCCCCCTTTATTGCGTTTTGCTTCAAAAGCGCAACTATAGCTGTTCTTGGGTTTCACATGCTAGCACAGGCTAAAACGTGTTCATGGGTACATACAGGGGGCAAAGAGCCTGGACTTTGAGCGACTGACTACAGGGACATCTCTTTACTTCAAACTCATTCCCTTTGCCGAAAGCGGTAGTCAAAATTAAAGCTCTCAAATATGCCTTAGCCCCCAAAAGTGTTTGTTTGTCCATGCGTCCGACGACCGTGTACCTGGTACCGACTATTTTTTTTTATTCATTATTTTTTAAACAATTTGTAACCCCATCAATCCTCAAGTTTGTGGTATAAAAATAATTGACAAAATAAAATATTACAAATCTAGAAATATTTGACATTAGTATTTGTATGTGTATCATTGCTTGTATGGTTTCCAGACTTTTTATGAATGAATGTGCGTTTATTGAGTTACATGTACACCATATAATTGATGATCTGAGATTTAGTTTATTGCCTCGTTTTATAAATGTGTTCAACATTACAATTAAAATTATAAAAAAATATAATGCCCATGATTTCTCTCAAAAACCAGTTATTAAAGGTGATGAGGATGGTATCTGTTAGAAAATAATATAATTTGATTTTTTCAAAGCTGGAAAGCCATCAATATTTATAGACGGACTTTGACGTAAACAGACCTACCGACCACCATACTGTTTTGGCCTCCTCTATGGACAAACAAAAGCTAATTTAAAAAACAATTGAAACTGCTGAAATTACAAATTGCACGAAAATCCACCACTTTAACAGTAACACATATTCCCTATTGGAGAGAATTTTTTGGTGCTCCTGGGTGATCAACAGGGATTTTTCTATAGCACTGATGGGAGGTTTAAAAGTACCACAAAATACAGTACTAGCAATTGTTTAAGTGGTCCAACTTCGGCTCACTGCATGGTTTTGAAAGATAGGAATAGGGCGCAGTCATGGCAGTATGGCAGCAGGTTTTGTCATGGCCAGTGTGTGTGTCCTGTTATTGAAAACCTGATCAAGCGGATGATGGCAGTGTATGGACATTATTTAGTTGTTACAAAATCTAATGATTTTGAACTGTGTACTTTAACTACTCCAATTGTTTTTAAAAGTGCGCTCACCGCAGTTTTGAGTTCCTGCTTTTTTCTTTGCCAGGCAGGAAGATAATCCTGAATGAACCAAACCATCCTGCAGGTGTACTAAGTGCTGAAGGTTAAACAGCACATATTGTTACACTTCTCGCGTTACTGCTACTCTCTGTGAGTGCACGAGTCTCTATTTCCATACATGGCCTTGGTCAGTGATATTACATACCCTACTTGCACCATAGTGATAGTGACATTACCTGCTTGCACTATATTGGGACTAGTCCTAAACTAAGGTAGCTAGGTAACAGTTTCTGATTGGTTGGGTCAGTATGCAAAATTTTGCTTGACAATAATTAATTAAACTGTAGAATGACTGTATAGCCAATTTATATCCAAAAGAATACTTCCATGTTATAATATACAATGTGGTACAGAATTACATGGTTTGTAGTATATTTAACATGATTAGCATGGAAAACTATTTCTTAAGCAGACTAATATTCATGTGTGGGTAAACAGCACAATTTTTACTAGGCAATGTATGAAGGGTATTACACACAATATGTGATTGGCCTTTGCAATAGATAAGAAGTTCCCTTTACTAAAAGGGAAGTATGACGTATGGTAAACTGAAGCTGGTGTTCCATGCCATGTGATTTACTTCAAAATAATACGATGTATCAGAAAAAAGTAACATGAAACTGACTGTCTTTGGTCACAATAAGGTGATCATATATTGATGCCTTGCAAGTATTTTAAAAATAGTGTGACAAAACTCAATTTGTTGTTTCATGTCACAAATTGTTGCATAAAGCAGAAGATTGTCCTTTTAAGGACTCGTCTTGTGAAACTCGTTTTGGAATACGACATGTATGGCTATTTTGAATCTGAGGGAAGTAAAATATCACATACAATTTTGTTCTAATTTGAAGCCGGGACCTTGTTATTACACACAGATTACTTGGTAGCCCTTTGGTCTTTTAGATATAGCAGGACCAATACGATATGATTCAATGTCAGTTGGTCCATGTCAGTCAACGCTTCTGGATTTTGAAGCACAGATTGTAGATTGACTGCCAACATATTGTTTCAATGACTGCTGATTACATCTAGTTGGGTGTTTCTGTAACCTGACCCGGTTATGATCAATAACATGACGGAATAAAGCGATAGGTTGTTGATTCAGGGGTTGTGTCGAAACTGGTCAGGTACGGAAAGGAAACGCCCGCCTCAGGTACAGCATTATTCCACTATGCTCACACATTTCTGCCCTAGCAAGTAGAGCTTTGAACTGGAAGGAAAATGCTAATTAATCTTAACAATGTGTATGTAAATTTCCAGTCACATTGTCAGTTGTTCCAGGACAGTTTAAAGCTTTTACTGTAACCAATGCTTTCCATGTGACAAAAAATTGCTGCTACCTGTAGCACCTCAAGAATATTGCTGTGGGAGCACTTTTGTGTTCAAAAGTATTAACCCATAAGGTGGGTAAAATGCAATCTGGGCAACACCGGTGGTTGTTGTCTACACAAGTAGTTTCCTCCCTAGAAACTGACGTACCTTTAAACAGTTATGAAGTACAATTCTATGGAGTACCCACCTGGGTCCGCCGGCCATTAAATTTGGAGTATAGGCCAAGAACCAAAGTTTGTCCAGAAGACCGTGTATTTGTTTTAAAATGGTCTTTTAGCGCATTTTTTAGTGTTTGTCACTTGATGTTTTTAATTTTTAGGTGAAAAAAAATTGAAAAAATGTTGGGGCTGCAAAGTTGGACGAAAAAATGGTGAACAAACACAAAGTGGGTCAACAATGCAATAATAAAAAATACTGCATTTCACATTAGGATTAAAAAAAAAAAACAAAATTAAAAAAATCATTGTATTTGCATTTTACATTCTTCTGAACAAACGTGCTTTTTTCCCTTAATATACCACATATAGATACATGTAGTACAATGAATTAATTACAAGTATTGAACAATCAGGCCATAAGGCCCTTGAAACTCGATTCTAGTTTCTCGTCCCCGCCAGCGTTATGATTTGGGCCGCGTTCAAAATCTGAAAAATAATTCAGTGTTTGAAAAAATCGTGTTCAAGAATCACCTTTTCAGTCGATATTGGAATTGTTGGTCTAGGGAAACAGGTCTAGGAAGTCTCGGAAAGAGTCTAAAAAATAGACCCCATATTGTTTGTATTTCATTGATCCCTGTTAGGTTCATTCTCACTGTAAAATATGCATGTAGCCAATAATGCATAATGAATGGTTCCTCATTCTGGGCTGAAAAAACGTGACGAGAAACTCTAATGAGTTTCAAGGGCCTAAGCTACATACATTTAAATTTGTAATATGCATACATTTCATAGTCTTATGTTTAAATATAGATGAATGAAACCAAAGTTGACTACCGATATTCCATTTTTTCTTTTTTTTAGCATCTTATCCTATAGGGAACATATTTAGGCTAGATAATACCTACACACACATTTATACAGAAGTAGGTCACAGATAGCAGATAAACAATTCATAGACATGCCTAAGACTAAATTTTGGCACATGTTATAACTTAATCTGTCAGGGAAAAAAAATAACTCTAGTACACAGTATTGTACAAAATTGCCAATTACAGGTTTAAGTAACTGAAAAAAGTGCAATTATTGTGAACAACAGGACATATGAATATAAATGCTTTCAGAAATTTAGTGGCGCTTCAAAAATTGGATAGAGATGATACAAACCTTAAAAAGATGGATATAGAACAAATGTTTACTGATGCCAGCAAGGCATGCTTGTGGACTACAGATAACTGCAGATAAGCATAGAAAAAGTTCTATGGCTTGTGAACAAACATGCTATCGCCTATGGGACTTTTCTTTTAAATTTGTGTAATTTTTCACATAAAAAAGCTCTGTTACATAGAAAACAAAATGGACTGATTTAGATTTGCAAGTGAAGACAATAAAAAAAATTGGCATTTATAAATAGATTGTTGGGTTTTTACCCTGAGCCCTCTCGTGCAAAAACTTTTTAAAAAGCCCGGACCAAGTGACGACCCGCTTGAAATTAAAGGTATAGAACAGTTCCCCCTCCTAAAGGTTATGTACAGTGGTTGAATTATGATTTGTCCCAGCTGGGCTGTGCCATTTGAGAAATGATCACACCTGCACGTATTAAATTCAGTGCTATTTTCTGTGAATTGTTCAGTGATTTTTCAATGCATCTAAATTAAAAATACACATTTCTATAAAATAGGTGTATACTATATAAAAAAGCAAGGTATAGATGCCTTAGTGTGTAAAAGGTGTTGATCGGTTTCAGTTAGAGATTTTCCGGGGATGTTGTGTTACTTTTGGGAGTGAGCATTTGAGGTGTATCATTATCACAGTACTATGTTAAACGTAAGGGAGTGGTCTAAAGACTTTGGTGGGGGGTTTGGAAATTGGAGCTTGGGACATCCAAATTTTTTGATCCCCCTTCTAGGTGAAAAAAAATTGTCCCCCCTTTGTTTTTTTTATGGGTCTTAAAATTTTTCGACCCCCCCCCCCTTATACGTTCAACAAAAAAGCAGCAAATGCGAGGCACATACACGAGTCCCTAGGGGGATGACAGGGTTGGGTCCAGCCTATTAAGTGGGGCACTGACCAGTGTAAAATTGAGATATTGCGGTCATGGTGCAAGCAAGTGGCCCAGGGCTGGGTGTGGTCTTCTTCACACACAAAGTAGGGCCCGGAAATCAGGTTTCATGAGCTCGATTTCCGCGCTTGAATTTTCGCCAATATCGCGATTTTCCGCGCATCGCATTTTTACCTTTCCGCGCACATCGCGCCCAAAATATGCCATTCGCGAAAAAACCGCCACCTAAAAATCGTGAATTTTTTTTCCAACTGCCGGCGATCACAAAGGTCTAACTAATTTAGACCTACCTTGACATTTTCTAAATCCCTTCCAATGTAGAACCCACACCGGGTCAATGTCAGTCCACCGCCAATGTCTTGAACTGACATTGAACTGTCATGACAATTCAACAATGAATTTTAACCACGCGTGAATTATTCGACCATCACGGTCGTTCTCATCAGTCACGCCAAATCTTTTTTATTCTAAGAGCTTTCCTAAAGCATTACAATTTACATTATGGAAACCTAAGCGACCGTGTTCGTAAACTATTTACTGGCTGTGGGTGTGGCTTCGACCACGTGTGTGCAATGAGGGTGGTACTAACCAAATATAGTTTTTATGTTATGTACGCACCTCAGTGCACGCATCGTGGTCGAAGCACCGTAGCTACCACGTGTTTTGGAGTAAAAGAAAGTTTCCCAAGACGTGATACGAACTCGACGACAAGCCGCCCCTTGTTTGGCGCCACGTGTCTGTATATTATTGGGGCCATGTAACGGTCTTCATACAGCTTTTAGAAATACGAATAAATAAATCGCAAGATAAGCAAATAAGTAATCACACAGGAGTTCAAGTTATAGTTATTAAATTGTATCCATGCAACATTCAAAACAAAAATATATAATGCGAACCAGTAATAAGTGTCGTTCGATAGCTTGGAGATACGGAATCCTGTTATTAAAACTACTTTGACATGCAATATACCAAAAAAAAAGAAACATATGAAACGACACTTGGAGACCAAGATTGACGTTTAGACGGGAAGATATATTTCTGTATGAGTTGCATCTGACCCTACATGTCCTTTTATCAACTTTTACGGAACCATTACTCAAACACTAAGGTCTAAGAAAACTGTTTCGTTTTGAAAAAACGTACACTTGAACATGTCCTCTGATCAACGGAAAAGCACATTCGTTACTGATAAGTCTAATAGGTTGAAAGTTTTGAAGATTGAAAAGAGGAAAACTTCGTTGAGAGAGTTGCACGTAAATAATACCACCCGCATCGAAGAGTCAAGACCAGTAGGTTAGCCCACCAGGGCATTTCTCATAGCATTGGTACGGCAGATGAGCAGAGAGTAGACGATCTTCGTCCTTTCGGTTTTGGTCGCGATTGAGTGCTGAATATTCATGACAATGTTTCAGATTTATGTTCAGAGAAAGGTCACAGGTCGTACTTAAGTTTGCCGATTGGTTTTAAAGCAGTAATATGGAAATTTATTACCGAGGTTTTTCAGTTATTCCTTAGCCTTCCATTGGCCAAAAACACCAAAAAAACATGCGTTATGGAATGAAGAGTTGTGCATGAATTAGAAACAATGATTACAGATTTTACTTGACAACCCATTTTCCGACGAGCCCCATCGCGGCATTAATAACATACACCTGAGTACCATGAACAGATTATACACAATTGTTAAGCTGTGAATTCAAGGATGAACTAAACTTTATAACATCACTGTTAGAATTGTCCGCCTTTTAATTCGCCTCATGGGAGTATCCACATGTGGTCCACAATCCCCAGGTAAACAAAGAGCATACCTGTAAGCTGTTAAACCTCGAACTCTGAATGGAGACCGGAGGTGGATTTATGCAGCCCTTGCCGCTGATAAATTACATATACACAAATGAAGAGTCTACCAGTCTGTACTTAATCAACTACAACAGTCAGACCAGAAGTTTAATGCCTTTTACTGATAGAAAAAATTACAGATGTTGATGTTTCCGTGTGAATGCGGGAAATTCCGTGCGGGAAGGCAAAATCCGCGAATAAAACAGGTCATTTTCCGGATCTCGGATTGTCCTGGGCCCCACACAAGTGTGGAACCCTTGCACTATTGCTTTGTATTTGACGATGTTTTCCTATCCATAAAAAGAATTTAAATTAGAGAATAAAGGTATGATTTTGGAACCGATACTCTTTACGACGAATTGAAACCGGAGACACCATTATTTTGAGTGGAAGAACTCGCCTCCGGCCTTCGTTCTTTCCACTTTAAAATAATGGGTGCCTTGGTTTCAATTGTCATAAAGAGAGTACGGTTCCCCAAATATACCTTTATTCCCATTCTTAAACGATGAAATTTAAGGTCATCTTTACCCAATTCTGCGATATACTGTACAGCTTAAATACAAACAAAGGACTGCCACCACCACCCAGTGACAAAACAATCGAACAGTTGAAGCAACGATTTCATGATACGCAACGTTGACAGGTGCGCGCGAACGTAGCAAACGCAGTACGACGCGAGCACTTCAACTAAAAAATAACGTCAATACGCAGCGCGTACTACCTGGGTTCAATGTCGAATTAGAACCGGGCCATCAGCCAACGAAATGCTTACATTTCACACTGTTTTAAGAAAAGAGTTTATAATTATTGATTATTTAATAAAATGCAAGTTAAGTATTATTTGCAATCCTTTTTAATCAGATTTGAAATCAAAATCTTTATTACTTTGGTGTGAGATACCACTTTACCAGATTTTGAACAGCCCAGATATGTACATGCACCTTATATTATTCTTTTGCGGAAGGAGTTCCCATTCCAAGTTGGCGGGCAGCTGGCTGGTAATACAATACATCATAAAAGCATAATTGGATTGTACTTGAAAAATGTAAATGTTGACCTTTAATACATGAAAGTCTGGGTCAACCAAGCAAGGCACTAACAGTTATGATTTGGCCAAATAAAAAAATCAAAAAAAAAATTCATCAAAATCAGATTTTTGCATTCTTGTAACAAGAATAAGCTATCTAACAAACCCTATGGGCCAATAATATTGCCTCTGTATTCTAACTGGGGAAGATATTTTTCTTATGTAACTTTATTTTCAGGAACCCTTAACCGCAAGCAGTTTTTGAGAATGAATGCCTAATATTAGACCCCAAAACATTTCTTGAGGATATTAGGGAACTTTAAATTCCAGGACAAAAATCATTAAAACGTGTTCTTCCAGAATATTCAATTCGGGTAAATCTTTGCCATATACTCTACAATTTTGGAAAATTGTATAGGTGTATATAGATCAATTGTGTGTTAAGTTTTATGACATTTGACCCATGTACTTCTGGGTTTGTTTTGCAGATATTATTGGTCCTAAAGCCTTTGCATTTGTCAAAGCAAGATGTCAGTGGAAAATAGTGCGGTTAAGGAAATAGTTCACCGAAAAAACAACATGCGATTTTAAGATTGAGTACCTTTTAATGTTAAATCATAGTTTTTTAGTTAACAGCATCCGCTACCTACGCTATCCTCATAAAAACTCATTACATCAGGGGGGGTCCAACCTGCGGCCCTTGGGCCATTGGCGGCCCGCTAAGAGTTCTCAGCGGCCCGCCCGCGAGGTACTACCCATCAGAAACAAAATGCAACATTAAATAGATCAAATAATCGATTTTTAAAAAGTCATTAAATACAACACATGAAACCAAAGAAACCCATGCCGCACCAAATATCGGTCCGTGCTAATTTCAGCCTTCGGTATATGAATGACCCCCTTTTTAATGCCAATTAAAAAAAACAAAAAAACTAAACTTTTAAAAAAAAATAGTTGGAAAAAATTAGTTAATTTCTTCAATCTGAACCAAACTTTTCTGAAAAATTGTTGGAAAAATTGTCCAATTTTCATGAAAACCTGAAGCAAAAATATTTTTAAAATTTGCCCAAAATGTTGACACGTAAAAATTGGCAACATTTGTGAAAAGGTGTCCCAATTTGCCCAAAAATAGGTCATATCTGGTATAAGCTAGGTCCGTTTTTTGGGCAAAAAATTGGTCTAGAGGCGGTGTGCTAATCCCCAAAAAGACCGCCACGGCACGTCATAATAACTAAACTGGAGACACCCACCATTATCTTGCTTGCAGCCCGCAGAGTTGCAATCTCAAAACAGGTGGGGCACCCCTGATTTACATCCCTACCGTCATTATAATTCAGCCTAAATAGGCTACTTGTGACTTTAAAACACTCCTACAAGCACACCATTACCAAACTCCAGAAGAGCTGTTTGAACAGCTTGTATGGTTATTTGGAAAAGCAAGTGTCTGAAATAGGGCAGGTTTGGCAATAGAACCTACAAGTAGAGTTTTTGGATGGTGAACTACAAATTAAGCAGTTAGAGAGAGGCGGAAGAACCCTGCATGATTGCAAGTTTTGTATTATGGGAACTGCAAATTAGCAGCAGGTTTTGGAGGATATAGAACCTGCAATTAGAGGTTTTGGAATGATATAGAACCTGAAATAGCAGGTTGGATGAAGAGAAACCTGCATATCAGCA
This sequence comes from Ophioderma brevispina, assembly GCA_023653785.1. Lineage (NCBI taxonomy): Eukaryota > Metazoa > Echinodermata > Ophiuroidea > Amphilepidida > Ophiodermatidae > Ophioderma > Ophioderma brevispina. The sequence continues at coordinate 32,948 of JAMKCH010004033.1, forward strand.
GGTTTTGGTCATTAGAACTGGCAAATAGCAGGTTGGACTTCACAGAACCTGTAAATTTGCATGTGTTGTCACTAAAAGAAACTGGTAAATGAAGGGTTTTTAATGGAAAGAAGCAAACCGATCATAACCTTGCTTAAAAGTTTTCATCACATTAAATAAACAAAAAAATATAAACATAAAAACTATTCATATACAACATCAGCCAATACAATTTCTCAAAATGGGAGGCGGGAAAGGTAAAAAAAAAAATACTGTTGTAGATATCGGAAAATTGATAATTACTTCGAGGGCAACTGGAAGTGGTTTGTCAACTCCTGATGACAAAAAGAATGTTTGTTAGCCAACCAAAAACAAAAATTCATGTCACCAACTATAACTGGGTGATTGTAGGTGCTGGTAAAATTAGTTTTGAATGAATCTTTTAAAATCTTAATATAAATGTTATTATTAATAATACTTTGACTATGGCACTCTTAGAGAACAAAGAGCCAAATAACATAACAAAAACACAATTATACAAATCATATGTTATGTTAATTTATTGAGTACTTCAAAAACGGCTAAGCATGATAGTACAAAAATTGGTAGGATGATTGGACCACAAGGTTTGCACTCGCCCAGGTAAGGTAATTATGATTATTTTAATTTGGAAGTATCAAACCTGAGCGGGAATACAATTGAAATCAATGTATTTCTTGATGGTCACAGTATGTCAAAATATTCTACTGAATATTTCTGTTTCACCGAACGTGAACAGTAACTGACCTTGTGTTTTAGAAAATTTGTGATTATTTTTTTTGTTTTGAAAATGTTACCAAAGTTCGGGATGGGAGTATAGCAGTGAGAATATGCTCCAGATGTGGTCCGACGCTTTGGGATCCCCCTGATTACCCGGAGTAGTATCGATTTTGAAAGGCCGTATTTTTCTGTGTCGTTCCTGAAAATTGAGCCCAAAACTCCATTAATTAGGGCTAAGATCTAAAAAAAACCCACCGTTGTAGTGGTTAACCATCATATTAGCACAGTGATTAGGGCTTTGCAAATAGCATTATGAGATCTACCATCAAAAACCGCAAGGTTGTTTATATGGTACTTCATATGGGACGTGACAAAGTGCCAGGCTCTCTCATATCAAGTTAGAAAATACAATAGACATAAATCGGAATACGCACCTTTAATGGTTAATATCTTTATCCTTTTATTTTTTTTGTCCGAAATTGAATACAAGATACCAAGAGAATCCCACCAAGTATAGAACACTCACTGGCCATAGTCTTGGAGGAGGAGATTGAACAGGGCACAACAAGAAGACCGCACTCAGCGACAGATGCATTACTAGGCTTGTAAGGTATGAATGAGTCTGAAATAGGTCAATTCATTGGCCAAGAAAAGTCAGATACGAGCTACATGGACTTGGCGCACCCATCATTAAAGGCCACAAAATCTAGCCAGTCGCAGCCGTGTGACTGTTAAAACGAAATAAAACAAAAGCTAGCCCTATTAAATGTTATCCCACTAGTGTCAAAATTATGCTTGTTGTCACACTGGGGGTATTACAATGAAAAAATTTCATCCAGAGATTATTCTTCAATACTGAAACTGAAAGTTGGCCTTATTCACTCTCCTATGTTTGCCATGCCTCATATCTATACTTGGGCTGTCTGAATATGAAGTAGCGACGCGCGCGCGTATACCCAGTGCGCCTTTCAGTTAGCGCGCTTGCTACCGTACCACGGCGCGTTGTGGAATGAAGCGGTTCAATGTATACGCCCCGCGTGCTACTTCGTACTTCGAGCGGGACAGAGTATATATTGAAATAGTATGTTGACAGGATCTTGAGAGCAAATGAGTTGTTGTTATGCCAAAGTTGAGGGTGAGTCCCTTACATTGGGAATGCCATCTAGTTCTTCACAATATACTTAACCCTAGTCTTACCAAGCCTTTTTTGGTGTAACAGGGTTATACAAAGGTAACCACGCCCCTCGAGAAATTAAAGCCCCTGATGCTTATGTTTTTATACCAGGGGAATCTCATGTTCCTCCTCGTCCAATTGTACACAAAATAATTACCAACATACCTAGTATGGATCAAAAAAATGGACGTATAAAGTTCTGCAGCTGGCAAGAATTGTCATTTTCCTAGAAAAAGGCAACAAAATTTTGACTACTTAAAAGCTACGACGATCGGATTTTCATGCCGGTTTCAGCTCTAAATGCTGCAATTGATAGTTTTACCTAACAAGTGTTTGAGCTCTACTGTGCATATTATTTTAAAAATTTGTACCGAAAATATCCTTGGTTTGCAACCACCCCCTACCCTTCGCCTTATTTCCAAATATAAAGAAAGTTTTAGTAGGTAATAACGGAGGGCAGTCTGGCTCACTGGTTGATTCTGTACTTTTTACCACACCTCACAGCAATCCCCTACATCCCCTACATCCCCTCCTACCACCACATACACCCCACAGAAAAGTCCTGTCAAGCCCATCACCATCCACAGAAACCACTAGATCCTCGACAACCCACGTCAATCATACATCCAGGCAAATCCATGTAAAATCCATTCCAAATTTAATCAACAGCGTGCACCTGTGCATTCTTATCAAAAAAATTGATTTATAAATATAATATATAATAAAAAATATAAAAGATGGCGCAAAAATTCGCAATTTCCCCCGAAGAATTTAATCAACTCCGAGGGAACAGCAACCCAGAATCCAAGAAACAATCCGATTTAGAGACTTGGACAAACGCAGTATTACATGATCAAGACACCAAAAAGGTTGAAACCAACAATGGAATCCAACCATCATGATCTCTCGGCGGTGAAGAAGTATGGACTGCATCAGTTCTAGCCAGGAGACTAGAGGATCAAGAACTAACGCTTCTAATCAGACCAAAGGGGGGCAAGGCAAAAGAAGATGGAAACAACTACTATGACTGATTCTAGTGAACCTCCAAGAAAAAGGAAATTCCCGACTGAATAAAATTCCAGCCGGGATTTTTTTTTACTTCAAAATTTTTTGTGGAATGAGTATCTGGAGGAAGGAAAAACCACCATCAACTCTT
>JAMKCH010004034.1:0-59577 GCA_023653785.1 Ophioderma brevispina
GCTTCAGTCCGCAGTAAATAACCCAAAACTTACACCGCGCGACGCGATGCTGCGCCTTGCGACTGAAGGCGTAAGTGCAAATTCCCGCCGTTAAGATCATGTGGTTGTTGTGACTTTAAATGGTCAAATAGTTGTTTAAAAAAAAAAAAAAAAAAAAATACAGCTCAGAATTGTCGGCCAGTGGATAACCTTTGTGGGTAACGATAGAAAAAAGGGTGAGTTGTAAAATGTGCAAAATCCGACTTGTGTTGTGAAAACAAAGCACTAGGGTTGACACTACCCTTAAGCCATCTATTTTCTAGAATTTTGCATTCATTGCATCAGCCAATATTGTAGGATGGGGGGGGGGCGGGGTGGTGAATTACCTTTTGTAAGAATGTCGTTGCATTTCCCACTGTGCATTACCATCCACCAGTTTCATTAACTTCGTTAAATACGTCTGCAGTGCTTGTAGTCAAGAAAGCTGCGTCAAGAATATTCGACAATCCAGAACAATAGATGTTGCCGCTTCTTCGATTGGTATCCTGTTCTTTGCTATTGTGAGGATTGGGCTCAACAAACTTACCCATCTGTACGAACGTTTCCGCTGCCTTTTAACTGCAAGGATGATCAAAATCCGTGATATAGTGACATCTTTTACGTTGACGTAACGTACGTCGGGATGATAAAAAAATAGTTCGAAATCGATCGGAAATGGACCGCCATTGTTGAAATATGAATAGTTCACAATTATGAAGGATTCAATAAGATGATGGAAAAACCCTGGAATAAAGGTGACATCACATATAATCGCGCGATGTCTGTATAGTTTTAGGGTTGTGTTGTGTTAGGTTCTGCGATATCTCCAAATTTGTCGATATGTCGGCACATCGGTTAAGATTAAGCACTAAATTAAAAGTTTGTTGTGCAGTTATGTAAATGGGGCATACAAGTTAACATTTAACACTTAGTGTCTAAGGGGGGGGGGGGTTCCGAGTTTCAGAGTGTCAGAGTTTATCCACCAAAATAAGATCAAACAAAGTAATACAGGGAAATGGTGGGAATGGGTTGACAAGACGGAGCACAGCTCGTGAAGCCTTGGCCACCCCACCCCTACAAGGGTGCAAGACAAGCTACAAACACAAATGGGGAGACTAAAAGTGCAAGACGTAGATGACGGACAAAGTGTAGACGAAAAACCTGTGGCAGCGGGTAAAAGCTAATCAAAGTTACATTTGACCGATACCTACAGATGTAATATGAAAAAAGGGAAGTAAATACATTTTACAAATGTATCAAAAGACATGTTACATTTTACAAATATATCAAAGTTCCATATACCAAGATGGTTTTTCGGCATTTCGAACTAGCGAAAAAGATTTTCGAACTCTTAATTTTTAGTACTTAGCGATGGCCTTCTTTCATAAAAAACTTACTAAAATTTGCCCGTTAATGAGATAATTAGCTTGGGTCCCTAGGACCCCCCCCCCCTTAGGTCAAAGGGAGTGTGATTTTAAAATAAAAATTAGCAAACCTGTTGCAAGAAATATTTTTTGCTTATGTATGTTCATACATGAAACAAAATTAATTACATAATCAGAAAAATAATTAACCCTTTCTGTGCTGAAAAGAAGCGATTCCATCAATCGAACGACTGCGCGCCATTGCTGTACAAACCTATGTACACATTATTACTATTTGTTGGCATTTTTTTTATTTTTTTATAATATTTATTTTTTTTTTTATGCGTTTGCTAATTTTTTTTTTTTTTTTTTTTAATATTCTATTTTATTGTGGATTATAAGAAAATAATGTTGGCATTTTTTTAAAACGCATGTAGGCAACCAACTTGGATAATTCAAAATGGCGCCATTTGAACCTATAATGTGCTATATCTTGGCTCCTAAAGCACCTAGAACATTTAATTCCACCATCTAACCCATTGTTTTGGGGGTGTCAAATCTCAATGGCAACACATTAGATTATGTGGCTGTGACGGTCATCTTGAAATTAAAGGCCGCCAAGGGAAGTTATTTTTTGAGATACATGTCTCTTAAACCAGTAAGGCGTGATTATGGCAAATCTATACCCAATGTTTTTTCATGTCCAGAAATCCAATAAGAACATTAATTAACAAACAATGGAACCATGTGGTTGGGAATGCCCTCTTGAAATTCAAAATGGCCAGCCAATGGGAATAACGTTTTTTGCCACACTCAGGATCTCTAATACCAGTAAATTCATGATCCTAGTGTTTTATTAGATTTTTTTATAGCCCAAGCTAGAACCCATGCTTCATGGTCCAATATAACTTGTTAACAACAACGATCATTCGACGTAGCACAGCCATCTGACTTTCAAAATGGCTGCCAAGTACTAGAGTTTTGTGCCTACAAAAGGTATGCGAAACCCATAGTAATGATCGAGTAGTACAGAGTGTCCCCTGCAAAAATGGTAAAGGTTTCAAGTTTGGCGTGTGAAATTATGTTCTTTAAAATACCATGCGTAAACCTTGTAATCTACATTTTCCCTGACGTGACACTTTTACGCCAGGCTCGCCTTCAAGATGGCGGCCGTAATGGCGCATTCAAAAAGATCTTAACAACTAGAATTTAACCACAGATCTCTATCTATATTTAACATCCGTAAGTTTCGATAAAAAGGAAATTTTAAGTCGTGGATTATGTCTTCAATTGCCTATTAGAAGTTCATAACTGATGCCTTTGCCTTTGTAAAAACATGCTTAAAACTTGGCACCCCAATTATACCTTCAAAAATCTCAAAAACACACCTGAATAATGTTAATATAGCATATTCCCGAAATTTACGATAAAAAGTGTAAAAGGTACGAGATATTCTTTACCATTAGAAAGTCGTATTTGAAATTTTATTGGTTAAGATGTTTAAGATGGGGTCAATCATTCCAATATATGGCCAGTTTATAGGTTTTAAAGATCCTGAAAGATGCCCATATTTGCCACGATATGAATTTATGCCAAGTTTACAATAAAACAAAAGAGAAAATCAGATCATGACCTTTTCTAACATTTTACTACCTCGTAAAAATCCCGTTTAAAAAATTTTTTAATTCATTGTATTTAATTTCATCATCAATTTTTAAAGTCAAAGATTCTTGTAAGGTGGTCATTTTGGCTGCGATCTTTGATTTTAAGTAGTTAACTAAATAAAAAATATTTGGTTTTTCTCATGGCCACAGACATATTCTCGCCATACTCTTTAATTTAACACTTGTTTAGCAGTTTCTTGGATCTTCTTCTGATCGTGTCCACCCATTGTGGGTTCCAATATGGGTTCCCCAGAGATGGGCAAAACGTCTGGCTGCTTCACTGATTCCCCCCCGCCCCCGCAAGGTCCTTGTTTTTGTGCTTGTTGCTCCAGCAGTTGGCGGACCCAAGAGGATGTTCCATTGTCTGTGGAGCTGTTCCCAACCACAGGTATAGTGTCCTGATCTGCTTCCAGGTAGCCCCACTTCTGATCGGCCAATTCTGGTTTCAATCGTTGAGCCATTGTTATTTCAGCCCATGATGAGTCAACTCCAGGGGGGAGAATGCTCCCGGTTCAATACCAATAGATGTTACTTGGTTGATGATGGCAAATCGTTCTTTCCACAAGGCGACAGCCTCTTAAGTTAAGCTCCTTAGAGAATGTTTCAAGAGGTTGGACTTCGCGTAGAAACTCTCTCTCTGATTTAAGGCGGTTGGCGTCGAGGTAATGCTGTCCAGCATATGGCGCTTCACATTAGAGCTTGTCGCAACGCCCTTGCATGCTCGCTACACACTACGACAGAAGTCTGGTGGACAATTCCTGCTAGGATGTTAAGAAGTTTTCCATTGGTGTTGGACGGAGGTGTCCTGTAACAAGCCTACAGGAGGCATTAAACACTGAATCAAGCTTCCTGGCATGAGGTTGTCTTTCCATACAGGGCAAGCATACTCCTTGCACATATATCACAGGGCAATGCCGTCGATCTTAGGGTATGTTAGCGCGCACCCCAATCTTGTGCCATGAGTTTGTTTTTCAATATATTTTGCGTGAACATACTTTACTAATACTCTATGGTCCTTCTCGATATGGGTCTTATAAGAGAAGTGCGGTCCAAGTTCTTTGGATATAGCCTAGGGTATAATGGCATTTATTTTTTAAAGGTTTCGGAAGGTGGCCATTTTGAAATGTGGAAGTGAAACCAAAATGACAATATTTTTCTATTTAAGGGAAAAGACATATTTTTGTACTTATTTACACTTTTTCTTAGCTTTAATGATAATAACTAAATAGAAACTGACAATTTCATAATTTTTTTTTGGTTGTTTGAAGGTGTGCCATATCTAAATTGTATGTTAGAAAACACAAAGCTGCCATAGGTGCTTTCTAATAGCCAATGCCATATATTAATCTCATATTTATTTTCTGTAAATGATATTTGTATGATATATCCAAATATATTTTTAACATTTATATTACAGATATATGACAGTTTGTAGGTTTTAAAGTCTCAGAAGGTACACCTGGAATTGGAGCATGTTGACAAACAAACAAAATACTATACGGATCTTAATGGTCAAAGGCATATGAGACCATCCCATACTCATAAAACAAAGAAAGGACAGAAGAACCCCAACTACCTCCACCTCAAAGAGCTCCTATGTGTGTGTTGTCTCTGAGCTAATTGCTTCTTTACAAGGGATTTCTGGACAATTGTCATCATACTTGCCCGAACTTGCCCTTTCTCTTGTATATCCTAATATCCCTGGCAGGTCAGTCTTGCCATCTAAAGATAATCAGATGCTCCTCACTGGATCCTCATACAATACAAAAGAGGTCAATGGGTAACAGGGTTTTCAGCAATGCGGCCCCGAGCCTATGGAACTCTTTGCCCTTCTCTGTTCGCCACGCCAATCGAGTCCCCATGGTTACTTTTAAGAAGCAATTAAATTTCACACCCCTTTCCAAAGAGTTGAGCATGTTCCTAAATTGGCATATATTGTCTCATGTATTTTTTTTTTTATGTGCTACTGTTTCTTTAATACTAATATTTAGAAGATATGTGTTTTACCTCACGGTTATTACTCTTATAAATCTATCAGATATCGTGTTTTAGGCCCAAACAAACTCCTTTTATTTTTGTAAACCTTTCACCTTAATCAAGACACTATACAAATGATGTTTGTAGGTTTGTATAACACATTTTCGATCTAACCATATAACCAAATTATCAACAGGTATGGCATTAAAGAGCTTTTTTTTTTAAAATCTTTGAATGGGGCAATATGACCCCCCATCTTGAAATTGGCGCACTGCCTGAACTAAGCAATAATTATCAGATTGGACTTTGTAATTGTCAAAGACCTATAGCTCGATTATAATTACAATTTATTATACTTTCTGAAGATGTAACTACCCATTATGACAGAATATTCGGTAATTTTAATATAAAAGTTTAAAAAGATTGTTAAAGGTGCCATATTGGCCACCATCTTAGATGTTTGAGCTGGTTTGGAAACGAACTTACCAGATAATAGTTCCTAAAGGCGCAACAGACATATACAAGACTTCAAAATTTGCACATTTATCACATTTTGTAAAGGCAAACTCTGTAAATACTACAGACTGCTATAGCGGCCATTTTGAAATTAAGATGGCGTCTATGACCAAGTTGCTCCCATTTTCTATGAAAATATTATGAATTTTCTAGACATGGGGGAAACATGGATATAAACACTGGAATTATGCCTCTACCATTCTCAGAAACGAGATATGGGCAAAGCACTTTATTTGGCCGGCCATTTTGAAATTTACAATATGGCTGCCAAAACCATGATTGATGTTGTTATCAAATGATCTTATTGATCCTTGACCCTTAAAACCTGGGTTAGACACCAAAATCATGCTTCTACGAGTCTTAGAATCCGCGATCATTGAGAAAAATTGGCGGCCATTTTGAAATCCAAAATGGCCACCATAGGGGAAGTTAAAAAAATGCCAACATTGATTTTCTTATTTGGCGAACCATAAGATTTCAGAAAATGTATAGTTTCCTAATCTCCAAAAGCCATACAAATTAATAGAAACCGACTACGATGCCCCACAAAAATACAAGAATGTACAAAATGGTAATGGTTGTTTATATATATGTAAAATTGTCTTTAGAGCCCAGATATAAACATCAAAATGATTTGCAATGTGTATGCTGTGGAAAGCAGGTCGCGGAAACAGCATACAACTTTTGGAGGCGATTTTTGAACACATTCGAAAACAAATGATTTGCCCTCCTAATTTCCGACGATAAACCGGATCTCATTAATATTGCACCTTTGGCTTGTCTTATGCCCCCTCAAAGGTGGTATGAGTTTAATTTGAAAAATTCCTCGGAAGTGGTTTCCTTAGGGTTCCATGGAACCACACCCCCCCCCCCCCCCTTAGGGCCCAACGTGAGTGAAAACACCTTAGGGCACTTTAAGTGTTAAGGTATATGTCAATTATTATTGGCTTACAGATAATCGGGTACAAACTAGTGTTGTCCCGAAATATGTGATCATTTTTTTTTCTCAAAATTGTAGAAAGAGTGGTACGGCGTATATATAACGATCTACTGAAAATAAATAATAGGCCCTATACCAATCCAGGGAGCGCAACAGGGAACTCTGGGAATGGGGAATGCAAGCTAGAAATCTGCATACTATCACTAAAAGACCAAATTGTGAAAGTACAGCGTGAACGACTTGCATAATAAGAAACAGTGTTTTTTAGAACCATAAATGGTTTCAGACGCCTGAAGTTCAGATATTAGGAGAGAACGTGTAGCCTATGGACTATTGATACTAACCATTGTATCTAAAGCGTGGGTTCGAACCCAGCTGTCGCCAACGTGTTTGTGTCCCTGGCCAGATACTTAGGCCTACTCTCAATTACCTTGTTGACCCAACAGCGATATCTGAGGGAGATGTTATTGTGGAATATTACAATATAAGAGCGTATAGGGATGTGCGCTTACTTTTGAGGCAAAAAGTGCCATGTAAAGCTGATGATTATAATTCACAAGACTTTCTTTTTATAAATTGTAGATGGCAAATTTTTGAAAATACTACATGCATAATCATATATCTGGATAGGATGACTATATAACTTTTAGTGTGAATTACATATAGTGATGGATCTATGGTAAAACCCCGTGCCCGTCGCTTTGCTGTAAGCTGCTAGACTGGTTAGCGGACTAACTTGAAGGCCATCCTGAGTGGCAAATCTTCCAATACGAAGTCCATCAAAGCAAGTATTCCACAAGGGTCCCCTTCTATCCGTCATTTTATCGATTACATTATCCTAGGTCTGTCAAATACTTCCATCTTGCATGCTGAAGTCACCCTCGTGATTTTTATTAAGGCTTAAGAGGACAGAGCTGCTGCTGCCTCTCTAAACTAAGACCTGAGCAAAATTTGAAACCGGGCTACGTCTTGGAACGTCCTTTTTTGGCGCCGAAAAATGCAACGGGAGAGATGCACAAGACACCCATCCTAGCCGCTAGGTCTTTGGCACGACACTTTCAGAGGCAGAGGACACAAATCTACTTGGCCTCACTCTGAGCAAAGTCCTCTCTCTTGGCCGCACGATATTACCGAGATGGCTATATAAGTCAGCAGTCCATGATATACTTCCAGTCGGAGCGAGCGATTGGCGTGCGCAACACCGGATTTTGACCCAAGATCACGTGTTACGCATGCTCACGAGCATAAATCGCTCGCTGCTGGTAGTAGGCCTATATCATGGGCTTAATGCATAGGCTTCCTCCGTAGAGCCGCCCCATCTAGTTCCCACTCAAAGAGCGATTATCTATAGGCTATAGTTAGATCCAAGATTGGCGCAGTTCGAAGACGTGCTCGCGACATCATTGGCTTTCCTGAAAAAGATATTATCGTTCATTAAATCCAGCATCTGGGAATCCGCAGAGCGGTTGGAGCTCTCAAACTGTTCCACCATAAGAAAGGCCCAGAAGTCTTGAGCCAACTGCTTCCTGGGCATCTACAGTTGGGTCCCCGACAGAGACACTGCGTTAAATCTCATGACTGTTGAAATTCCTCTTTGCAAACACCAAATATCTATCCTTCATTCCGTCATCTGCCCGCACGTGGAAGTCTTTCTGAACATATCCCATCATTGGAGATGTGGCCCGTTTCAAAAAGGAAGGTTAATCGCTAACTCGGCGCCAACCGATGATAGGCTTATTTTGACAATATAAAAAAGGCAAATATCGTTAATATATTATTAAAACGAGGCCCAAAAGTAGTTCCGGGAAATATGATAAAAGCTTCGTGATCATTATCGCAAATATTTTTTTTCTATTACGTTGGTGCGATTTATACAATATAAAGAAAAGACGAATCATCATGGCAATTTCATTAGACAATATTCGCACCGTGGATTTTTTACCTGGATCTCTTGAGTCACTTCCAATTTTTCCTGCGTGACCAGAGCCAATGCTGACGATGTCTGTCGCAACCCGACTACTGTTCGAACAGGAACCTCGGCAAGATTGCTGACCAAGGCGTCTCGAATCTGTGTGGGAATTAATGCCAAAGTATCTTTATTCAGGAATATGTGATATGCGTGTAGTAGGCGTAGGCCCCAAGCTTAACTGCTGATAAAAATACACCACTAGATCCTTTAAAATAATACGTTCCCATTTAAAATGTAATATTATATTAAGATAGATATCCATGTCGCAAGTACGAAGTGAACCTTGTATATTGCTTATTGGACAATTGTTTGAGTTGTATCTTTGGTCTGAATTTTCATTCCTCAACATGAAGCTTGAGACATTTTTAAGTCATTTGGTTCAAGATTATTTCGATATAATAATGCTCCCACCTGAACTCGTTTTAGTCTCTTTCATCCACATCATCAACGTATTCATCTGCTGCCTGTGCATTTAGGAGAGACCCCACGGTTCCGATCACTTGCGTCGCCATATGGTAATCTCCGAGGTCCACATATTCTTGTAGTTCGTTATGCTCACCCGCGGTCAGATTCAGCAGAAAATCTGTGGCATCCGTGGAGTCGTCTATTTCTGGCGGGAAAACCTGATGTATTGACACAGGATTTAATCACTGATTTCTGGTGTGGCAAAAACTGAACTGGTTGAATGTAGATCGAAATTGTTTCACCGTGATTATATGAAGTGGTAATACATTTATATCGGTCGTATGAGTGTCATTTGAATAAGTTAAACATCATCAGTTGAATTAATTTTCGAATTAACTTTTGTCATTAACCTAATTGCATTGCAATAGCGAGCGAGCTAAAGGAAAAATAAGGCATATGATGTCATTTGTCCACTAAGTAATAGCACTGTGCATGTGAAAATGAAAATCAATTATCTCTCGTCCTTTTTATTGTTAATTATGCAGTAGACATTCTTTTCAACAGATGTGTAACACCTACCGTTGCGTTCAGAGCTATGGTTGTAGCAGCACCTAGAACGTCTTCAACTTTCACGAGTAATTGAACAACATAGTTTTGTTCGGAAGAACCAAGTGGCAAGTGCATTTGGGATTCGGCATCCAACCCACTGGATAGTATTGACGCTAAAAGAAAACATTTAATAAACACTTCTTGTAAAAGAGATAAAAAGGACTAGTTATCGTTATTACAGTGACTTAAATAAATTATCTTTTGAACAGACTTTCTTCAAATTCTTTCAATGATCTAAATACAACATGTCATCTTAAAAACGATATTTCAAAATTCTGAAGCACATAAACCTACGCAGATTGACTGAAGTTTCCGTTTCGTCGATGTCAGCTATTACTGTATACGTCAAAGCACCATCTTCGTCCATGAACATTTCACACGTCACGATAAAGTGTGTCTGAAGCGCGTGACCCCAAGTCGGATCAATTTTGCAGAATCCCCCTCTGGGAGGTTCGTTGACGGTTATTGGGTATTCCGCGAATCCAGAGGCTCCACTTGATGTCTGCCCTGTGAAATTTTTAAAAGAACTCCGCGATGGAGTTGAAAAAAATTGTATTACTGAAGTGCAATTTTGGATCCTTAATTCTGATATGAAATCCGCCTGCGATCGACTTTGTACTGATTTTTGATTACGAATTTCGAGGTCATTGAATAATAAGTAGGTCAGGAAAAACTTTTAAATAGAATGGTAAGTGTGAACTTTAACAATTCATGGCACCTGTGACTCGTAATCCTCCAATCTCGTCTTCATCTACAGCTTGGAACGAACCTGCGTTGACAACTAGATACGCTGATTTTCTACCGGTTGAGGTCTGCGTCCTCCAGTCCAGCTTGCCTTCTATGACATGTCCAGTCGGAGACACGACGTCCCAGTTGTACTGTAGAATGGACCTGCCGTCAGTCCCACCACATTCGGCAGTGCACTCCACCGAGAGGACGAGTCGTTTCTCGGCTACTAACCGCTCTTCGCAGTTATTCAAACACCTGCAAACATTTTTTTATTGAAATTATGCTTACAGGTTGAGTATAAAACTTGATATCAAAATCTTAAATCTGTAAGAGCATTTAAAACTAACATCATGATGTTTTGAACTTATTTTCTGGATGGAAATTATGATTTTGTCCTAATAAATGAGCTTTGACTTATATGCATCGGATCTTTTCCTTACCACTATCATTGGCAAAGAGGTCACATCTAGATAGAATGAAATCCAGGTATGCCTCTTATAAGAAATCACGTTTTCTCCCAGAACTAGCCGTTATGGATACGTTGCACCAGTTCACCAATAGACACAGGCTTCATAGAACCCATACATGGAGGTATACTCTACATCTATCAGTTAAACGTTTCAAACGTAAAATTTAACGTAAAAGCGTTAAGTATGGTGACTGACAGGTACCCATGTAAGCCACCATAGTGGTCCCAGCCCCGTTAGCCATAATTTATGCGGGGGGTGCGGATTTGCAGAAGCGGACTCTTTTTGCTTACCCCAAAAAATGTTTTCGGCTCGCGCGCTCGCCGGTTGACCCACAATTTTTCACCGTCCGTCTCCCAAATCAATTCCTGGTTTAGAAAACAACATATAGTAACAACAATCGTACTGTAATGCTATGGTTAACAGCTGCTTAGTCATTCATATTCCATCACCACAAACCCCAAACCCTTAACAAACTTTTAATTGACAAACGGACATAAACTGGCAAAGCGTACCTTCAAACTCATAAGCGGACTTGTCTTTTGGGGGGGGGGGTGTTGGCTTCCGCACCCCCGCACCCCCCCTGGCTCGGCCCCGGGATTTTCTGCACTACTCCACGGAGTAACCTTCACAGGTACTCTCCTACCGGCCGCCTAGTATTGCAGCACTTTGGACCATAGAGGGCGCCAAACATTCCATTGTTGTTTACGACTTTCTAATCATTTTCAACTTTAGTAATATCTATATTTGAGTTGAGCATCAACCAAAAACCCCTATATATGACATTTAGTGTAAAAACATACAACATATGTGACCAAAATGTTAAATAATGGATAAAATTACTAAAATAATCACACACGAGCTCAAAGCTCATTTGCATGTGAGTACCCACGCAGGTACTCCTGCATGGGGTTAAGCTACTACGTGTGTACCTAGGTGGATGATTACCCCCACTTTTGCGACCGGCGATGTGGTAGCCATGCGGGTGGGTACTCCGTGGCTTGGCAAATCCGTGCAGAAGGGCTTCAGGGAAAAGATATCAGGATGTCTTGAACACACAGAAGCTCTTACGGAAATACTACAAAATGCCAAGAAGAATGGCAAGCCAATTGTGACTACATGGCTAGACTTGCAGAATGCATATGGAACTGTGCCACACAATCTCATACAATTTGCGTTGGAATGGTACCAGAAAGATCATCTTTAATTTTTATGCTAAGCTCTTCATTCATGTGAAAACAGAAAAGTGGACAACAGACTGGATTCAGTGCTGGTGTATTCCAAAGGATGTCCACTGTCGTTAATCCTGTTTCTAGCATCAGCTAGGTGGCTGCTCAAATACATGTATTACAAGCGCCCGAGCCTATCAGCACTTAGATTGTAATATTCCCCATATCAGCTCCCCAGATTTCGCTTGGGTCAACGAGGTACTGGAAATCAAGTATCTTGCCCATGGACACAAACACGTTGACCACAGTGGGGCTCGAACTCACGATTTTAACGGTCTAGTGATCACGAATCCTGCGCTTTTCCACTGGACCACACTTGACCTCCAGAAATAGCAAAAACTGCCAAGCGGCCTGATATCACCATCTACTCAAGATTACCAAGAACGTCATTCTAATCGACCTGACGGTCCCATCAGAAGAAAACATAGCCAACGCATATGTCAGGACAAAGTGCAAATACCAAGATCTAGTAGCCGAATGTGAGAACAGAGGATGGGCTGTGTTCTACTTTCCCATAGTAGAGGTATCTACAACACTACTTTTAGCAATTGTCTGGCTTCCCTAGGTATACCCAACGGGGAACGAAAACCAATCATGGACACAGCATCCAAGACTGTCCTGCGAGCAAGCTATACCATCTAGCTTTGTAGAAGTTCAAAGGCATTCCGACAGATGGAATTAGAGGGACGGTTTAGTGCTCATAAAACCGGTTATACCTGCCAAAGTCTGGTCCGAAGTCCAGATACCTCATTAGCATTAAAAGCCACAAGCTGTTCTGTACCTAAGGTGACTTTTTTTCCAATTAGTCATCTTCTCAGAGAACTACAATGGGTGCTCATCTTAAGACGGGTAAAATGATGGCCCGAAGATGACTGCGCTGGTGATCTACCAATTATTCCTCCAGTTCAGAAGTTTATGCTATTGAGCAAACAAAATACTTCCTGCCGTATGTCTATTTTGAATATCCGGCCGGGGGCCTGTGGCGGCTCAAAACTGCTCCAAACCTAGCAGCCCATCGGGAAATTTCCCAAGCAAACCTATGGCCTGTGTAAGCTCGGCAAAACTTTATTGGTTACAAATCTTAGGTTTGAAACCTGTTCATTATAGTTTGGACAGGTAAATCACGGTTTTCCGCCGCCTTAAGCTTCCGTACAAGTACCTTATACTGAGCTGGGGTGGATTCCCCGGCAGGATGGTCACACGTTGCTCGGCGAACACACCGCTCCGTCCAGGTTTCATCACCATCAGCGTAATTACGTATGTGTCTCCTTCGACCAATCCCACATCTTGCTGCCATAAAGCACCAGTATACGGTAGGCGCATGCTGTCGCTAAAACAAGTCTTGGTATCTGAAAGTTTATAAAAGAAGTTAATAACTAACGCAGGTATATTATGTAAAAAACGGGGAACGTTCACGAGTTATAACGACCGGGGTACCGGAGAAGGTGGTATTGCGACCAGTTCTACTCAATCCATCTGGTTTACCGCCAGCTGTCAGCCAGCCTCCCCGTGTAGCTGATGGAGCAAAGCATACGTAGGTGGTTTCATAAAGGGGATATTTTCCACTACTGTCCAGAATAATTATTCTAATGCGTAGGCCTATTTACCTGAAAATGCATCAAAATCAATACTTTCTTTCCGGAAATAGGTTTACCGTTGGATTGATCCTCGTAGTCTATAAGCAGCAGGTCATAGCCAGTTAAAATGTCTTCCTTATCGCGTTGCTTTTGACAAAACCAGTTGAATTGCACACTGCCATACACATCTGTAAGATCGTCTGGGTCATAAGAGGCAGACGCATCCAATGATAGAGGTACAGAACTACCTGTAATTAAAGCCACAATCAGTTATTTTTTTTTTCAAATTTGATTATGTTCGATTTGTTCCACAAATTTTATGAACGAATTATAATTCTCGTGTAAATTTCGTTTTTGTATAAAGGGTAGGGGAAAGATATAACCAATATACCTGCCAGAAGCGTGTGTTTCATAGGCAGTTTCTTTTTGTACCGTTGCCACATTAAGCAAAATAAATGACACGGTTTTGGCCATACAGTTTAAAATGCAGAACGTAAAACCAAAGTGAATATGTGATATGTAGAGAGCCTTCACTGAGAAATCGATGTTTTTTAAAAATATAAACAACTGAACTTGTTCACAGTATCGTGCTTCTGTTCAAGCTGGTTTCAGCATTATTTCAGACTTACTACTTGCAGTCTATAAGAAGGTTAGATCGTTCTTCAGTACAGATTTTGTGACGAAAAAGGATCAACTAAAATTACGTTTCACCCCATGGACAGCCTCCCTCTCTCTCCTTCCTCTCACCTCTCCTCCGTCCTCTCTCTCTCTCTTCCCCATCTTTCTTTTTAGTTTCCTGATACCTGAGTTTTCTTGTATAGCCACCCGCAATGTCAGCCACGAGTGCCGATGCTACAATCTCAATCCAGGTTTCGTCGTGAGCAAAGGACCATCATATCTCCGCTCTTCTTGTTCAATTGCACCACAGCAAACTGGGAACCGGTACACCCATCTTCAAGGCCTTGTTTTTGCAGGAAATATCAATCTGTTCCGGCGTGTTTTTACGAACTTCGGCACGTGCGACAGCCCCGCCGCCTTTACGAAAGCGACATTGTCCGTTTCGACTTTTCGGATGGACCCTCAAACGAAACGTATCGACAGTTCGTGCAGCTTTTGTTGAACTCTTCCATGGAGAGAGAACGTCGTGCTCTTGGTAAAAGTCAGTGCGGAGGATATATCGCGTGCCTTGTTGCCGATTCTGGCGCTTGGAGCACTGGCATGTTGGTATGATGTTGGTGTTGGGGTGATGGCGATGGAAGATTAGAGATAAATGGTGTAGAGGCGGTGGTAAAAGATGAGCTGGTGTATGAGGGGCTGAAGCTAAATATCGTGCTAGTGGGAATTAGCGAGCCAGTGGTAATGGGCGAGTCGGTGGTAAATTGACGAGCCATTGTAGATGGGGCTAGTCAGTGGTAATGCGTGAGTCAGTGGTAACGGCGAGTCAGGGTGGTAGCGTGATTCAGTGGTTAAAAAGTGCGTGAGTCCGTGGTATGCTGATTCAGTGGTAATGCGTGAGTCAGTGGTGACTGCTCCGAGTTCAGTGGTAAAATGCTTGAGTCAGGGGTAATGGGCGAGTCGGTGGTAATGGGCGAGTCGGTGGTAATGGGCGAGTCAGTGGTTATGCGTGAGTCAGTGGTAATGGGCGAGTATGGTATGGGCAAGTCAGTTGTTATGCGTGATTCAGTGGTCAGCGTGAGTCAGTGGTAATGCGTGAGTCAGTGTTAATGCGCGAGTCAGTGGTAATTGGCGAATCAGTGGGAATGGGCAAGTCAGTGGTAATGCGTGATCTGGTACTGACGTGATCGTGGTAATTGGTGAGTCAGTGGTAATGCGGTGATTCAGCTGGTTATGTGCGAAGTCATGTAATGGCAAGTCATGGTAATGTTGAGTCCAGTGGTATTGGTTGAGTCAGGAGTAATGGTGAGTTCAGTGGTAATGCGTGTATTCAGTGGTAATGCGTGAGTCCGTGGGGTAATGCGTGAGTCAGTGGTAATGCGTGAGTCAGTGGTAATGCGTGAGTCAGTGGTATGCTGAGTTCCAGTGGTATGTTCGAAATCAGTGAATGGGCAAGTCAGTGGTAATGGATGAGTCAGTGTAAATGGGGGAGTCAGTGGTAATGGGTGAGTCAGTGTTATGATCTAGCTGGTGGTAAGTGTGCGAGCCGCTAGTAATTGGCAAGTCGGTGGTAGAAGGCGAGCTAGTACTAGTTTTTGATCGGGCGTTGCTTGTTAACTCTACGGATATGAAACAGAAACCTATTTATATCTTTGTGGTGGCCCAAAGGTATGGTACCGGTAATTTAGCACACATCAAAGGGGTTAGCAATATGATTATCCTTTACCAATGGGGCCGGTTACACTGCGCTTTTTCGTCCTCTATGGCCTGCTTCCACAGAAAAAAATCTAATGTGAAAACAACATGATCATCAATTATACACCAACGTCACAATAACTTTAAGAGCATAGAAAGATAAAGACATCCCAAATGCCCACCCATACATGAACATATCAGAATAAATCTGAATCGTTCAAGCTGCGATGAACTGGTGTTGTAGTACCGCGCATCGACATCGTTTAAGGCTGATTTGCTTCCAGATGCCCTCTGACCCTAGACCTAATCTTGGAAAACAATTCACTGTAAACCAAAACAAGTCCAGATGGTGTCCTAATTGACTAGATTTAGGGCCATACTAGTAAATTTTTTATTTAGCGCCGACTAGTTGTACTGTCCTCCTGAACGATTTTAACTGAGTTCAACTGATTAGTAAAAGCTCCCGATAGTAAATTTTACTATAGCCAAGGCCTCAGGTGACTTAAACAAGTCAGGCGACTGGTAAAGAAATAGTCCCTACAAACTTCCAATTAGGAACCATCTGTAGTTTATAGCTTAGTTTTTAGTGTTTTCCAAGTGAAAAGGCAACCGGATTGAAGGAAGATAGAGACCACTAAAAAAGAAAAGAAAAAATCACAATATCTTTACAGGTGGAAACATAATCTTAAATGCACGTCCCGTGTTTCATTTGACCATGCAATTGGTAGAGAGCTGGTGTGATATGTTCCTCCCGTCAACGGGAAATTTTAAAAACAACATGACGGCCTGCATTGAACCTTGGTCAATCCTCTGATAGCATGGCCGAGATTTATATAATATTAAAACATATTGATGTGTTAGCAAGATGACACCAATAGTTCCCGTGTTTCAGCTTACGGATGAAATCGTAATTTCCACTGATCATGGGTTACGAAAGTTAATATCAACTTTGTTGGATTTACATTAGGGGAAAATCAATTTCACTTATGACTGCTGCACGGAGTCCCGATTATAGAGAAGTCAAATATAGCTTGGGTGTCATCCCCCGGCGTAATGATGATTTATCACCATGCGCCGTAACTGATATCCTGTAAGTGTAGCACTGAACAGAGGAAGTCAATAGGTCCAGTAACAGATCCTTTTGTTTGTCAAGAGCAATCACGATGTTATTCTGCACCCGTATTAGGTTCCGTACTGTGATATTGCCGATATGCTGACTGCATCTGAACATGGATATCATTATCGTTGAGATAAGTTTGCAACTGATTTACATTACTGGTACTCCTTCAATCATCTTTCCGAGAAATGGAAGATTGGATATAGGGCGACAATTTGAGGGGATGTAGATGTCCAAGCCGGATTTCTTCAGCAGCGGGATAACAGATGCATGCTGAGAGTTTGAGGAAATACGACAAGGAAAGGTTGGCAATTCTTGTTATAATTGGTAAAAGATCATCTAGACATAGTTTTAAGAGACTGGCTGGTAATGGGTCTAAGGAACAGGAATCAATCGATGCTGATTTGCGGTTTTGGCGAGAGTTGGATGCTCCATGTTTGTCGGGACTATAGTGGCTGTGGTCTTGGACTCTGCAACGTGGTTCTGAACAGGTTTGATTAAAGCACCGCCGACACTGTGTCGTCTCCGCTCGGCCGTTCTCCAGGAGGCTTCGTCTTGAGGGAGTCGAAAACGCCCAGTATATCGTCTGAGGATACGGCCACGATTTAGCCGAGTTGTCTTCCTCTTGCGGGTTGGATGCTCTAAGATCAGATTCTACCTTCTTGTCTTTCGCCTTCTTCTGCTCTTCCCGCCAGCGTGTTTCAGCTTCATGTCTGGCGAAGACATGTCGCCCCAATTCACCCAAACGGTCGTGAGACCAATCTCGATCCATATCGCAGATAGAGTGTGTCCTCCGAGCAGGGTCTGCACGTAATCTTGATTTTCTTGTATGTTTCGGTTTTCCCAATGGCCAAGAGCTGTGCAAAATCCGTTGGAAATCTTCCATCTGTCGTTTTGCATCGGTGGCTCTGAGAAGCCTTCAGTCTCGGGCTGAGGCCAATAATATAGGGAGTGGTATCTCTTTTGACGTTTACACTCATTTCCATATTCATCATTGTATTCAATCCCGTCTTCTTCTTCTTGCGTATGAGGCAGCAGCTAAATATGTTGTAGACGGTGGAGCCAGCTCACTGTTGATTGGTTGGGGTATGAGAAGTCTATGTCCACCGGTGGACGAAATGTAGGGCACTCATTGAGAATGTGATCCGCAGTCTGTAATGGAGAACCATATTGGCAGGCTGGAGATGGTCGCAGCCCCCATCGGTGCATATTGAAGGGCCGGTGGCCTATATATATCGTAATAAAATCTCTCTTTGCGAGAGAACTGATACTGATACTGATTGCTGTTGAAGCGACCGACTCCTGTGCGAATCCGATTTAAGGTGACCCATTCCTTGCTTGGAAAATTGCTACCAGGTGGTAGTTCTGTCATAGGTGTAATAGTGAGTTGGTCTGGTATCTAGCCAGGCAGTATTCCGTGTCTGTAAGATGTTGAATGGGGAGCTCGAGAGTTTAGCAGCGCGCGTGTCGACAAAAGGTCGACGAGAGCACATGCACTCTCTGTCTGCCGAGCTGGTGTGATTCTTTGACAGTGTTGCAGCAGGTGCTTGTTGTCCAACAGAGCCTTATTCACCAGTTTGTGCGTGTTGTGTTCTCTCCGAAGCACTGCAGGTGCAATGCCTGAAAGCACTGGTAGAAACTCAGATGGAGTGGGACGGAGGCAATCAGTAATGGTTCTCAAGGTCTCGTTGAGTGCTGTGTCCAGTTTCTTTGTGTGAGTGCTGTTGCACCCAATGCTGAGTCAGCCTATTCCGGCAGCGCTGTAGACAGAGCCAATGTGGTGGTGCGTAAGTCGTTTGGGCTGGCACCCCATGAGGATCCAGCACTTCGGCACAGGAGTTATTCCTTTTAAGATACCTTGGCGCATACGACTCGAGGTGCTTTCGATAGTAATCTTCCTGTCAAGTCTTCTACTTTCCCAATAGGTTGTGTAGGATTGTATGGCAGAAGGCGCTCCATTGGGGTTGATTTGAAAGCTGGCGATGAACCTCTTTGGTTTTAAGATGAGGCAGTAGCGGTGGTCTTGGCTTCAACTCAGCTTCTTCTCCAGTCTTGAAATATACTGCAATTAGGACAATACTTCAGTGAAGTGTACTTTCTACGTTCTGTCCCGCTTGCTGCCCCCGAGTGTGAGAAGTGCAATTCATCGACGTAAGCCATATTGTCTAGATGTTGTTTGAGTAAATCGCTGATATAAGTTGAACAGTATGGGAGCCAGTACAGATCCGTGTTTACTTCCGTTCCTCACGACGACGCAGACGACTACCCTGCCCATCAAAAACTGGTCTTGAGAATAAAGCTACGGCTGCAGCAAATGTATTATGAATGTGTACCGGTGACGATCCGGGATGGTCCTGAGCATTGAGTGTCAGACCTTGCTGGCCACACGTGTCGTATGCTGCATTACGGTTCCACCAAGATGACGCCGGCCTTACGACGTTTTCAAAGCTTTCCTCAATATCATTTGTTGAGTTTTACAATCTGGTACAGTGCTCCGGGCCATGGGTGCGAAATTCCTGCTTGTTCGTCATTAAGATGGGTTCTACGACGGGCTCAGCCGGCCAGTATCAATCCCCTCCTCAATGATTTTGAAGAAACACACATTGATATTGGGGCGGTGTAGTTTCTGTTAGGGTTGTTTTCGACAAGGCTTGTTTGGTTTGGGTATGTGAATGAATTAACCCTCCTCCAGATCTTGGTCAGGACTGGTTGGTAAAGAACAATTGTAAGACTCCTGGAGCCGATTCAAGACCTCGTGACCGCATTGGCATCAGGGAACTCCCGCTGATATGTTTTATCAGGCCCCTGGGTCTTTTTCCACTCTTTAGTTTTCCACTCCTTACCTCTGCTGATAACAGAGGTAAGCTCATCTCGTGAAAAGGGTGTTGAAAGTGACACGTCCACATCAGGGGTCTCGACGAAGTGCTCTCTTTTTTTAACAGAGCGAGTGTGAGCCTTATCAATGCCTTAACGAACCATTTTTTGAGGAGTTGCTCAACGATTGAGTTTGAGTCACTGGACATTTCGATGCTGTGGAATTCTGCCGGTGCGGCGGTTTAATAGTCTTACCAGGCCTTCCGGCCGGAGTGGGGCTCACCATGAGAGTTGTAATCTTGAATCCCAATCTTCAATCCATCATAACCCCGTGAAAAAGCAAATCTTTCTCCCTGCCCCCCCCCCCTTACTACTATGTCGAGATATTCGCTGGTATCTAATCATATTGCGCTTCTGTATCATATCTAGAATCGTACCTACGGCCCTTAGGTGGGAGGCGTGAGTAGGGATCCTGGTAGCCTCCTTATCTTAAATTCAATCATTTTTGTAGGCGTAAATTGTCATTTGATTTTTGCTTGTGTGATGGGCCCTCGAACCTGAAATGACTGTTACTCTTACCTTCAACTTGCCGCTCTACTTTTCTTTTCCCTGAAAGCAAAACAACTTCAACCTCGAAAAATGCCACTCAACACCACACTGAATTTTCTGGTACGTCCGCGCGCCCTTCGCAGAAAACGTAAGTGGAAGTTACAAGGTTAGAGGTCAACACCTCGGTATTTCTAGTTTGGTTTTTTAGAAATGCAAAAACACTATGATTCGGGTGATTATGCCCCAGCAAGGATCTAAACGCAAATAGAACGATTTGCACATTTCCATCTGGTACCAGAGTTCATGTTTACAAAAAAAGTCTGTCGTTTCGGCGTCGCCAGACAGTGCCTAAAATTACTACACAAAGTACCTTTTCAAGTTAAGTTAATCTTACAAAATGTAGAAGAAGATCAAAGGAACAAAAAAACGAGGCACTGATGCTGAAATTTACGGCAAAATGTGGCATTTTCGATCACAACCGTGCCCAAGTTGTCACCTGCCTGACGATTACCGACATCTTAAAATTAACGGGTCCAAAGGTAAAGTAAGTTTTCTAGTCTTGAAGTACGCTCCTTCCTCATTTTATTTAATAATTAAATACAAAACGTTAAAAATAAACACACCCCACGTCGATAATTAATTTTTTTGAAAAATATGTTAATATTTAAATATCACATCAGGTTGAAACTAAAAATACATCTAAAAGTATTTAGAAAAATGCTTTATTGCCGAGTTTTGTGTCACATCGCCTATACTTTGATCTGTCCTATCTTCGGAACCGAGAGTCGGATTTTAGTCAAATAAAAAGTATTCTTCAATTGTGAGACTTTTAACACACGATTCCGCATGTTGTCTACTTAGTTTTTTTGCAGTGAACCCCCCCCCCCCCCCCCCCCCCCCCGGCCCCAACCCACACACACAGACACACACACCGTGAATGTTTTAGCTGACTGATTGATGCTGGTTACAAGTTCCCGGATGAAAATGGGCACCTCACGAGTTCTGCATTATATTATGGGAATTGTGCAAATCGTCTATTCTTTTTGTAAATGGAGGCAGGTAGTTATAATCGTAAATATCACTTTTGTGTCCCCTACTGACCGATGTCGAGCCACCTTTGAGGGAGCAGTCGTTATTTACGCCATGGGGATGGATGATTTGAGGGGGGTTCAAAAAGTTTTTGTGAGTGAGAGCCGAGGGAAACCTGCAAGTTCATAGAGGGAGGGAATCATAAACTTTAAGAGAAATTTAATAAAATCAGGGGCTATGAAAGTGTGGCGAGATTTTTCGCCTAAAACGTTGAGTTCCTCCATCCCACCTTGAAAAAAGTACTATGGCTTAATTATTAGACTGTGTTTATGTTGCCACCATGGACCTCTGATAATCATTTGGATCTCCTAGTGTATATGCATACCCTTCAGTCGGTGTCGAGACGGGTGAGTTCCAACTCACATATAAATAGAACGATCATCACAATTCCTTGTCAGCCACCATTCATTAACTATCGACCCCAGTCGCCGGTCGCGAGTTCCACACAATCGTCGTTCACCTTGTATTGCTTTCCAAGCAGTGAATACGGAAAAGATCCGTCGGACACAAGTAGTCACCGCCTCCAGAACCTGTGCCGCCAATCCAAACCAGGCCCCTGCTCCCGGCGTTAGCAAGAACACCGTTTATAGAATCCTGTTCTTCGGAGGACTTGATGTCTGCAAGAGGGGCCAATATCGGAAGCGCACGCTTCGGCAGCTTCGCTGTCTGGTAAATATGCATCCTTATCACCAACTCTATTAGCACGAAGTTTTCATAAGTATGAGAATATCCAGAGTTTTCATACGTATGAGGAATATCCAATCGGGCACTCTGTTGGGAAGTATAAAGACAAGGGATCAGAGTTAATCATTATAGGAGAAACAAGCTTGATTTAGTCCGGTTTGTTAAAGTAATTCTAGTACGGGCGGGTAGCCACAGTCCGGGCTCCATGACGACAATGGACTAAAGCGTGAAACTATGTGCGTGAAGAGTAAATTGAATCGAGTGTCATAAGACAGAAGCACATAATGGGACCAGAAACCTACACAAGCGGGGGAAATACTTCTATTAATTGCTATTGGTAACTAGTTAACTTTTCCAAGGCACCCCTCTTTCAATTAAGGTGGAAAAAAATATAACTTTGTTCCGTGTAATATTCCACGATACGATATTCGTTTGAGAAAACCATTGGAGTATATAGGAAATGTGTAACATTTTTTTTTAAATTAGAACAAAAAGTATTGCAGATGGTCTACTATGGCTGGTAATACTACAACTAGCAGCAAGGTTTTACCATGGTAAACTCATAATGTAATATATTACCAATTCTGTAAAACAAAACATACAATACATGCTAATGTGACATTTCAAGGACGGATACATGCCAAATGAATGGAAACATTAGCACTCCTCGCCTGTGTAACTTTTACCATTATCTATATAGCCACGGTGAAAACTGCCATATTGTGGTATCTGCTATAAGATGACACAATATATTCATAAACATTAGCACCATGCCATCAAAAGAATAATAACTTTATCAGGGCCTCCATCCAATTCTGTCACGATTAAACAACTTCCGTAAAATAATTAGTAACGTTGGCGTTAATATCGTGATAGAATTGGATACGCCATGCAGCGCTACGGCTAGGGATTTATTGGTGACGCCATTTTTGCAACAGCTCTTGCTTTGATTAATTTGATAGGCCAAAACGTATGGGGAAAATGTTACCCACAATTATTAAAATTGGCATAGCATGGCAGAAAAGTGTAGCAAATGATATGCTAAACAAAGCTATCCACGAGCCCTGGAGACATGCATGTACCCACTGCGACAAACATCGTGCACGCGAATCTAACAGTAGGGTGGTATCCATGGCATCGTGATTACAAAACAAGCACATTAACATTGAATTTTACACACAGTTTAAGGTTTCGTGGCCCATAGACTCCACCTTCTGTGCTATTGTTTCTTGTAATTATATGACGGAATGAATTAAGTACCAGATTATAAAAAAAGTAAACATATCTTTTTCAATTTCGCACTGCCGTGACATGACTAACCACCAGCCATGATGGAAATGATAGATGTTGCTCGATCTCGGGAGGCTGGTTGTTCCGGCGAGATTTGAAAAATGATATTGTTATTGCAAAATATTGACTGAGGTAACAAAGCAAAAAAAAAATTAGTTAGTCCTATTTATGCATACCATATTCATATTTTGTTTAATGATCTAAATTGATTTGTCCCTTTAACAGAAAAACAATAAAGGCAACTGATAACTTATTGGAGTTATTCCAGTGCTAATAAATAATTGCTTCTTGTTAACTTGGCGTACATGACGGGATGACATAGTAACAATAGCACTGTCTGTGTGTCGCCCTCCAGAAACCACTAGGTATGACTTTTCGCCCCCCAAAAATTATGGGAAATCATGGCCATAGTATTAAAACATGAGTGTAATCAACAATATGGAATGCCTTTAAAAATATGCTTGAGAAATTTTAGAACGTCATTTTGAATGGTAGATTTTTTTCCGTCAAATTTGACGGAAATATTGACGTAATGTTTATGGAAAAATGGTCAAAGTGTTGGAACCCATGCAAATTATCTTCACTATATGTAGACATGTATATAAACACATTAACACGTAAATTAGGGAATTCAGTAACACGTAAAATATGTGGACATAAGAAAATTGCTAATGTTCTGGTACCCATTATTGTGCATTCTGTCATAGACCGTTGTAACCGAACTTAGTACGGAACGGACTATAAATTACTTCTCACCGGTGTGAAAGTATCATAGTCCGGCAGTATCATAGTCCGTGGCTCCATAGGCGTTTTCCGGTTCAGCCCGGTTCCAGGCGGTTCATTTAATCCGCTCAATCTTTTGAATCCTTTGATCCGATTAGGCATTCATCAAACTCAATGAAATTAATTGAACCGCGCGGAACCGGCAGAATCGGCAAGACCCCCCCGCCAGTTGAGTATTGAATCCGTCCCTAAAAAGTGTTTCACGGTAGCTATCTAACCTCGTCTGGATGCTTAAGATTGATAAATTAGTAAAGTCATTTTTTATCCTAGCCCAAAGCCTAAAGGTTAGGATCCTAAACTACACCACTTATACCGAATTCCCATTATTTTGAGGAGTTATACATGGCCAACTGCATAAAAGAGTGTTGCAGTTGTCATCTCTTCAAAGGAGTGGAGTTTTATATTGGAATGATTTTTATTACTTTTTTGGGTGGTTGCACGAGAATTGAAGTTTCTGTTTCATGCACTCTTCTACATTCAGAAATATTGCCTGGGTTGATAATGCAATTATGTTGAAATTTCAGCATATATGCATGTTAAAAATTTCTATAAATTAACGGACCCCCCATCAAAATGTACGGAAAAGTTGTTCTAAATTCACTAAAAAACCCAAAATTGTATAAAGACATGCTCTGATTTGGACTCTTTCAATGTAAAATTGATTCAAAATTTGAATTAGGAGTTTTATATTACACGCCGTGATAAATAAAATAACAATAAAAAATTGAATTGTAATTACTTTTTGTCTTTTTTTTGTTTGTTTTTTTTGAAATTTACGAAAATTTCTGGCAGACAAAATTTCCAGAACTTCTTGTATTTTTTAAATCTTTCATCTTCATATTTAGTCAGCAAAATATCATATTTGATACATCACACTAACTTGTGCGCAGCGTGTGGATGAGCAAATCCCTAATTCAAGTTTTTAGTTTATTGCTTCTGCGATTTAATTTGAAGTTGTTGATGTGGTGATGCTGACAGCTTGCTGGTAACGCCGTTCCAATCAATGAGGTGGAGCAAAAGAATGAGTCTTTATATACTCTGGATGTATGACGCTGCGGATAAATTTCTGTTGTGCCCCTGGATACATATGTTGAGGGTGAACGGTACTGAGTAGAGGAAGGTCAACCAAAACCCATTCCATTTGCATCTTGTAAAGCATCCCAGGCTTTTGCGACGTATTCTTATTGTAAGTGTCCCATTTTAATTCCCAAGGGATTCTAGTAACTGTGACTACCTTTTGAATACTCGTTCTTGCAAAAACGAGCTGCTTGACGCCTGCCAACCCGTCTAAGGACAGATCTTTGCCTTTGTGGATATGATCCAAGCACTTGAAGCTACTCTAAAAGTAGGACGGACCATGGTTGGTAAAGCAGTCACTTTCACATCTTCACCAAAGATCATGAGATTCTTCTGATAACATTTTGGACTCTCTGCGCCTTTTCATGGTTCTTGGATGTATTTGTCCCAACTGAGAAGTGTTAGAGAGGTGAACACCAAGTATGGCGTGGAGTGAAGATCTCTAGCGTTTGACCACAAAATTATATCGTGATGGGAGGGTTCCTTTTTGTCATATGGTCATGGTTGTTGCAATGGATGGATTAAAGTTATAGCCATGTGTCCTGCCAGTCGTTAAGTATGTCAAGGTCTCTTTGCAGAATACTTTTTGTCCCACGGGGATGAATATAGGGGTTACAGCAAACAGTCCTCAGCAAATAACCAGTCTGTGAGTTAACTTCTTTGGAAGGTCGCCCTTGATATAAAGCGCATGGAACCAAAGAGGTCCAGTGACCGTTACTTGAGGCACACCAGATGTAGCTCTTGCAGGTACAGATGCTGGCCATTCACTACAACTTGCTGTGTACGACCGGAAAGGAAATTTTTTACCCATGTATAATTTCACCACTAAGACCATAATTAATCAAAAGTTTTGAGATGAGACGACGATGTGGAACCTTGTCAAAGGCTTTGGAAAATAAGTACTGCTACATCAACAAGGTTGTTTTTATCCAGTTCCCCAATGATATCCATGGCCAGTATTGTCAAGATGAGCTGCGTCTCTGTTGATTCTTGGCCAGAAAAAACCATGTTGGATTGAAGGTAGTCAGATAAAATTTTCTGGTGTTCCAAGTGCTTCATCACATGGCTATGAATGATGTGTTCCCATAACTTTACACACCACGATAAATTACGGATAATTCTATTAAAATACGCAATCTGAGGCAAATTTCCGTAAAAATGCTGTAAAAGTTCCGCAAATTGACAAAAGCTTCTATTGTTTAACGGAAAAGTCTGTAAACTTACTGAAAACGTGTGGAAATTTTGCTGCCAGAAATTTACGGAAACTTACAGATATATTTTAACAGTGTGCTTTACACGATTTGAGCTGATTTGGGCTGTTTCAAGTATTAACGAGCACATGCATGCACGGATAGCATCATGGCATTTTCATTTCAGTTTCATATTCGGTGACCTCCCAGATAATAATCGACCAGATGGCATTGCCATTGGATCATTGACTCACCAGCCTGACTGATAGAGAAGAGACAGCCGACAAAGTGAAGACGATTGGCAATATCATATTCATCTTGTAAAATACGTAAAATTCAAATAGAAGACCTGCCATTGTTATCAACCAGCCGGGGAAATATTTTGGTGGAACGGAAATAAGCGCAATTGGTGCGTGCGTAGGCCTATTTGACGCGTTATCGCTGTACGCATGAAATTGCGCTGTACAGTTCGGTGCACTGGTGACGTTACCACTACTCTAAATTGCAGGGATTTAAAAGCCGGTATATTCACAAAGAACTTAGTCCTGGCTTAACTCTTAGTCCAGGACTAAGTCTATTTAGAAAGACCCTTTAATTTTTTGAAAAAAAATGAATATGAAAGAGAAACAATTTGAAATAGGTAAGTTCTCAGCTTTGAGTGTCTACCTGTACTTTCTCTTTGTATTTTCAGCCGAAAAAGCTACAATATAGGAAAGAAGATGAATTTTTAGAGGTCCTTCTAGTAGGACTTAGTCCTGGACTAACAGTTAAGCCAGGATTTGTGAATACCGGCCTATAGTTATGGACCAACCAATATTAGTCTATTACATTAAAGGTGCTTGTTCCGATTTTTGCCTATCGAGTTTTCTATTTGATATGAGAGCCTGACACCTGTACACACCGACCATCAAGTACCGTGGGAAACAAACTTGCGGTTTTGATGCTAGACGCGATAATCCACAGTGGAACGCCCTATTCACTATACTGTGCTATAATATTGACCACTAAACGGTAGTTTTTATCTATTTCTTGAGAAAGAAATGGATTTGAAACCTGAAATTTCAGGACGACAATGAGAAAAATACGGCCTTTCATCTGATATCAAAATTGATACTACTTCCGGTTAAATCAGGGGAGTATCCTACAATAACAACACATTTTTTAAGAGTGCCCCCAATCTTAAAAATTTGAGAGTTTTGCACAGTTGTGTTGGTATTAACTATACCTGCAAGTGGTAATGCTAAAAATGCGTATTTGTCATAAAAGAAACGATTTTGTAAGAATTGGGATCCCTGCATGCTCGACTCCACCAGGAGTGTTGTGCAGTACCAATCCAGATCCCTGATTGTAATTTAAAGGCGGGGCTGGAAACGCCAAATTTATGTCAGTCCATGATGAAATAGTATCACCTCACGAAAATTATCTCTACCTTGACCCTACTGAACCGACGGAACAACTATAATGCTGATGGATGAGCGTAGACACGTGCATGGCGCAATTATTTCCCGGCTATAATATTGGAAGGGCGTTTCCAGCAGCCGTTGATTATTGGAGATCTCGGATATTAATTATTATAATTACAAAATTCCTCCTTTTGCGACAGAGTGATATGCTGCATTGCTTTAAATCCTGCTTGAATTCAACCCTACTGTGCTCTACTTATTAAAGGGGGCAACGAGAGTTTCAACTAACAGGTGTCCCAAAAATTTAAAAATTCTGATTTTTGCACTGGTCTTTCTTTCAACAATAGCCCCATCTGTAAGGATTAAGCTGAGAACTGTTTTTTTGGTACACAAATGTGAAAATTCTATTCTCCTATAGGAGCAAATACGAATTCAGCCTATGTTTTCTATTGAAATATAAGCATTATACAAATCACCTTTTGTTTTCATTTTAAGTTATTTCTGTAGCCAAATAAAATTTCCCCGTTTCTTTTTCTCCTGTAAAATTTTTTGCGCTCTTTTTACAAAATCACAGTATGTGCTCTCTTGGGTGCGTGTGTTGTTGTGGAAGAGAGAGGGTGTGTCGGTGTCTGTGTTTGTGTGGGAGTTTTGTGTTTGTTGTCTTCGTGTGCTTGCATGCTTTCCCATTGATTAGATTTTTCTTATAACAATTTTGTGCAGGGGTCTGGCGGAGCATTTTGTATATCTTCCTCTTTAACCGCCAGGCCTAAGTACAGGGAAATATAAATAAAAAAGAAATATTAATAAAATGTTTATAAAATGTGATGATTACTTTCTTCTCAAAACTTTGAGTACTATTGGAGAATAATTAGTTGTCAATAACTCGAAAAATGCAAATGAGACGTTCAGTATAGACCGGTTGCTACTTAGTTAGGTTAAACCATACCTTTCTCCTCATATTTTTGGAGATATCTTGTCTGAAAATGTGCCACATTTTTCGAAAATTAACATTTGAAAAAAATAAAAAGTGTTTTAAAAAGTGACTTTTCATGCTATTTCAAGCTATCTCCTTCAATCTCCAATCATAATCTTTGAACTTCAAAAGTTAAGTCATTTTATACAATGAATGGAAATGCATCTTTTTACGCCTATCGAAATCAAGATATGGCCTCTAATTAGAAATCAAAGAAATAGAAATTTCATATGGTCTAAATTACCGCTTGTTTACATTTTTCAAATATTATCTTTTTTCCTCAGATGCGGTCCGCGCAAAAGTCAATTAAAACCGAGCGCCCGCTTCATTACGCAGCAAAAATCATTGCGCGACGCAACGCTGCGCCTTGCGATTGACGGCGTTAAATGGCTTAAATTCCCGCCGTTAGGCGGGTGTTACCGTGTTTAAGGCAGGAATCAAAGGATTGCTTTTTTCTGTATCTTCTTAATTATTGTTCAACATCAGGGGTTTTCCCAAAAATAAGTTCCCCCTCAAATCCAAGGACTTTTTCGTTGCATAACTTCACTAGAACTGCGTGAGTTGGAAATGTTTAGAAAGGTTATGAGAAAGGAACATTTACTCGTTCCACAAAAGTCGTTGCTTTTCAAACGGTTTTGGCATCAAACATACTCCTTTTTTTTCCAAAAATGCTGGTCCGCCAGGAAAAGTGGCACTTCACCGTATTCAGGTCTAAAGTCAGAATATCAATTTACTATCCAACGATTTCATTTCCATATTCATGCGGGTGTGAATTAATAAGCCGTACAACATTTGTGCATACGTAACAATTAAACAGACAAATATGCAGAAAACACCAACAACGAGATGTATTAGCTTTACATTCATCAGTATCAAATAAGGTCAGTTTTCTTTTGCATACTGCTTTTTTTATGAAAGAAAGGTATGTTTGAAATGTCCTGTTTTCAAATCAAAATTAACTTATTGTTTTGTTCCATCAATATTCAATGGGTTCCTCCATCTGCACTATGACATCCGTTAAGTGTTTACCCATGCTGTTTACCAACTTGTTGATGTTCTGTTATGATTTGTGTTCATCTCGCTGGATTGAATTCCATCCCGTTGAGTCAGTGTAGCGTCTCCTTTGTGTCGATTCTGCTTCACATTTACTGTGTGTTGCTACACCAATTTAATCTCATTTTGTTTGCTTGTCTGCATATCTGTCTTGCTGCTTATTTTTTTTTTTTTAGGCCGATGCGTTCATGTTTTAAGCTTATTTTACTTCAGGCCGAACAAGAATCGAAAGATATAAAGAAAGGAAATGAAAATCGTTGTTGTAAATTGAGCATTTCTTCACTTAGACCTTGATACGGTAAAGTGCCACCTTTCTCTGACGGCCTCATTTTTGAAAAATGGAGCGTGTGTTGATGCCCAAAGTATTTTTGAAAAAGCAACGATTTGTGGCATAGCCAAATGTTTCCTCGGTTTAATACTTTTAAAAAGGTCGAACATCCCAGTTCTAAGTGAAGTTTTGACACAAAAGTCCTCCAATTTTAGGGGGGAACTTATTTTTGGGAACCCTGTATATAAAGTAAAAAGTATACATATTTGAGAAGGAGGAAACCAATCAGGGAATCCAAATATGATCATCGTTTTTCCCAAAATATGTATTTTTTGAGAAAATAAAAGAAAAGTGATTTTCATCAGTTGTTTTGGTTCCCTATAAAAATATAGAAATGGTATAATAAAATATGCCTTGTTCGTTTGTATTCCAGAGTCATATGCGTGCTAGGGTCGGTTTATTCCGGTGTGCATTTTTGGATACGAATTCTCTCAAATTTCACGGCTCGGTGGTAGAACTCCTACCGAGAACGTTTGGAAGGTTTATTGGACAAAAGTTGCAAAAAAGAAAACCGCCAAACCTTGTTTTAAACCTGCCTTCTATCGTAATCGATCCAATAGGAAAACCGTGCTTTGACTTTTGTCGTGCACGACAGAAAGTACTAAATCATATTATTACATAGACGGCGTTTGGCTTATTCAGTCAGGTGTGATCTAATACATTGGTAAGCATTCCAAAATATGTAAAAAACCTAGGTTCGAGAAACATATGAGGGGAGCCGTCGTTCTGGAAATCTCCTCATGTCTCTTAAGGACCACGTGCTTTTTGGACTTAAAATGGTCTCAAAAGCTGTTTTTTAATAGGCAAAATAATATAGTACAGCCAGGATGGACGGCAGTGGATAACCTTTGTTAGTTGGACCTACGAATTGATAGAACACATGTACACATCATGTTGATGCTATATGGTTTGCAAAAAAATCGGAAAATTGTGTTTCGATTATTGTAGTTGTGAAAGGGATGTGTTATGACCATCCTTCTATGATTAGATACGTTTTACAATTGACACTTGCAATACTTGTATGTGATATGAGAGTATTATTCACCATCTTCCTTCGTGTGAGATGTTTCAAATTTGATTGTGCATACAGTGTTTGTAATCCATTATTGTTTTTTTTGTATATTTGTATGTTTGTTGTTTGTTTTAATTTGTTGCAAATAAAATGAAATGAAATGCAAAAAAAAATCAAAAGCACTACCTTTGAACTGTCCTAAAGCTGATGCGGAGATTTACCGAACGATTATCGCCCTCTCAATTTTCTAACAATTTGCATATTGTTTGTCCACATAGGTACTAATTACATGTGAAATAGCTATCCCAATCGTATCCGTAATATAGAAAATGACAAAAAATTTGTAAAAAAAAATCGGATTAGGAATAAGTACAATTTAAAAGACATCATGGGGAGTTAACCTTTACAGTTGAATGTTCTGGTAATAAGTATGTTTTCAAGGGTTTAATTCAAATTCAACTTTCATTCCATAATTGATGATAATTTAAGGCAAAAAAAAAAACAAGTTAGTCTCAGAAGAAATGTGAAAAATCGCAATGCGAATGCGTTTTTTTTTTTTTTTTTAGAAAAAGTGCTAATGCGAATGCGTTTTTTGTAATGCATTTTTTCCCACTTTTTTCAATTTTTCGGCCGCTTTGCGGCCAAATTTTCATTTTTTTTTCTGAATTTTTTACAAAAAAATTCAAAGTGAATAAAACTAAACATGACGAGTCCTTAAAAAGGACAATCTTCTGCATTTTTAGTGCACATTAGTGAAATTGAAACAACAAATGAGTTGTACATATATTGTATTGAATCTATGCAAGGCATCAATCATAATGATCAACCGTTATTGTGAAACAAAAATACTTCAGTTCATGTTACTGTTCTATACATCTGGTATTATTTGAAGTAGAAATCGCTTGCACGGAACACCAAGCTTGCAGGTTCCATACTTCCCTTTTAAAGGGAACTTCTTATCCAGTGCAAAGGCCAATTCACTATTGTGAGGACGATCTGTCTTACATTGCTGCTCAAAAAGGGTTCCTGTTTACCGCACATGATATATTTAGTCTGTCTTCTAATGAAATAGTCCTCCATGCTCTCAGTGTTTTAAAATACATACATACAATGTAAATCTGTACCACAATTGTATATTAAACATTGAAAGATATTTTGGAATTATTAAATGGCTATAGAAGTCATTATACAGTTGAATTTGTCAAGCAAAATTTGCAATCCGAACCCAACCATCAGAAAACACTGTTACATAGACTACCTTTAGGTAGGACTAGTCTCATTAGTGCAAGCAGGGAATTGTCAATAACACTAGTGGAGCAAGTAGGGTATGGAATCACTGACCATGGCCATGCATGGAAATATGAGACTCGTAAAACTCAACAGACAGTATCAGGAACAGATAGAAGGTAAACAATGGGATGGGATTGTGTATACACACAATAAGAACATGTACCCAATGAATGAGGTTTGGTCAATCCAGGATTAATCTTCTGCCTGGCAAAAGAAAAAAAAATATGCGTCAAAAAAGCAATTTTAAGCATAAGGCGCGCGGGCTTCTGAGGGCAAACTGGTTTTTTTTTTTGGATAAGCAAAATAGATTGAGGGCTAGTGTTCATTTACGATGTGGGGTGTGCATGGTCCTTAATTTGACAATAATAGGTGGTTTAATATGAAAACAAGGACCAGGCCCTAGGATAAATAAGAAACAACTGGCAACTGGAAGAATTTAGAATAAAAACGCAAAACTTGTGAAGGATGTCTGCATCCAGCTAGTTCTGTTGTGCATTTTTATACGGGGTACTGTCATTTAGCATATAAGTTATTTCTTTCCCTGGGTAATTTAGTTGAATTTTGTCTATGTGTGGACTATTTTTAGTCCACTACATTATGTAGTCATTTTGAGATGTTGTATTAAATAATTGTTGTGAGAAGATGATGGATTTATGAAAAGTCAATGGACATTTTGAAAACCAAAAAAAATCTTTATAGAAAAACGGAAATGGTTTCGGCGTTTTAAAACAAAAATGTTCGCGATGAACTCTTACCGACTTGTTACTCACTCACTCGTACGCTCGCCTCACTCACTCAATCACCGCAAAATCACCAATTCCATCTCCACACCCATAAGATATTATGCCACACCAGAGTTATACTGCTGTCAAACAAGCGCCATATTTATCTTGCGAACGGTATATACTTCACTGTTAGAAAATGTTCCGTAAATTTACGGAAATTTCTGGCAGCAGGGAATTTCCAAGCCATTGTAGGGTTTAAATTTACAAAATTTCTGTCAATATTAACGGAACTGGACAGAAGTTTAATGAAATTGTTTACTTATTATGGAAAAAAATGTGTATTTTAACAGAAAGGGAAAAAAAATCCGGAAATTTTGATGCCGGAAATTTTTTGAAATATTCGTCAATTAAACATTGGTATGTTTTTTATTTTTATTGTTTTTATAACAGATTTTCCGTATATACGGAAAATCTGTTTTGGAACTACGGAAATTTCTAACAGTGTTGGCATGGGTTTGCGCTTATGTCCCGTGCGTCAATACGCAAGCTAAGCTGCGCTTTTGGGCCGCTTTGATGAACAAAAATTGCAATTTTTAGGCCTATTTCGTGGTTTTTCTCGAAAACTAAGTCGGTGAACACTTAGTTTTTTGGCTGCGCCGAACAGATCGTAAAACGGGTTCTTAACATAAGTAGAAAAAACAAACATCGTTCGATTTGTTTATATTTTATTCCTGGAAAACGGCAAACATTTCCAGTTTTGCCATAGAGCTCTATTACATTTTTTTTAAACAGAACAACGTGACCATTTTGAACTTAGCCTATTATTTGCCTATAGCTCAAAAAAACGATAGTGGGTTACCCCCATATTTATTTTAGATGCTGTCACCTTACATTAATTGAAAATACCATATATCAAAAAATTACGAAAATCGTTCGATTTTTTTAATTATCCTGCATTGTATTGTCTTTATGACCCTGCCATGTGTGGTTTTAAAATGTGGCAAAACCCCCCCCCCATGACCAATGCAACGGAAGTAGGAAGACCTTGTCCACTTACTGGTAAAAGCAGGTGGATGAGCATAGTCCATACATTGTAAAACCATTAAGTTAATTTAAAATACTTGTAAAAACTTTAAAAAAATAACAGTTATTTATGTGAGACTCTCCGTATATTCTGAGTCGGGGGGGGGGGGGTTCTCAGGGGTTTGTGGACCCATGATCGTTCCAGGGGTTCTGAAGGTGGACCCTAACGGGACCATTTTCAGTGGATATACCCCTAAAGGGCCCGTTTGGCGGAATTTCGAATTTTAGTGAAAATATACCCCTAACGGGACCCAATTTGCAGTGAAGTTATACCTTGCGGGGACCTGTTCAATACGTGAATAAAAAGATATACCTTTAAAATATCTACTATACAAGAAAAATGACACTTGGCTACTGCAAGAAAAAGTAAAACACTCAGGGTTATTTGTTGAATGTTTAGGTTAATTTTTCCTCATTGTATCATTTATAACCAGCAGTCACAATCACAACGGATTTGATACCCCTAGCGGGACTAGAACTTGATTATTGTGAATTTTGAACCCCTAGAGGTAGTCCCGCATTGCAGTAGTCACGCTTTTGTTTTGGGAACGGAGCAATGTGTCCCCGACCAAATCCAAGAACCCCCCCGGGTTTTGTTTTTTTTTTTTCTGAGTCTCAGTTTGTTTTCATCTCCCTTAAGCTACCCTACTTTTTCTCGCTCTCGAGAGATACACAAGTGGATGTTTGCTATATAGACACATGCATATCATGGACCGGTGTGCCGGAGATATAGTATCGGGCTCACAGTCGGGAACAATGGTGAACAATAGGGCATCGATCAGTTGACTCTTCACGTAACAATTATTCACGCTTTATTCGTTGGGTCTATGGGCCCGGACTATGATACCTGCGACTATGATAATTACTTTACACGGTAATATAAATCACTTCAAAATAAACCCAAACTTGAGTTCCCAGGATTATCATCAAAACACAAGGAGTCGGTTACTATCGTAACCAGTGAAAATTACCAAACAAACAAAATTGATCGGCGGCTTTACTTCAGCAGTCAAGCCAGCGCAGGTCGCGCTCCGCTCGCTGGGGTGTACATTAACAACAAGGACAAAAGAACTGATTTAACATTTACTTGGATGTTATGATTTCAAATATAGATTGCAATGTAGGCCAAAAGTAATTGTGATCGTTCTCCAACAGGGTTAATTGAATTTAAATTGTGATAGAACTAAATTTCTTTCTTCAGTAACAGATATAGAAGTTTTAAGACGACTTGGTTTGCTGAAATTACGATGACATGAGTGATTTTTTATCGTTTTATTAGTTTTAGTTGGAAAACGCTTTTATAGCAGTGACATACGCTTTCCACTTGCAGTTGTGCACCCGTACAAAAGACAATTTAAACAAACACATATAAAATATTTTGGTGTATTTTGTACATAGGTACACTCAAAAGGTAAAAGCAAAGAAGAGATCTTAATTCTCTGGTAAAAGATTCAAAAGAGTGCACGACTGACTTCTCTATTAAAACTCTCTATTTCTTTCTCTCTCTCTACAAATTGAGTAATTTGATATTTGACTATACATGTTATTACTACCATGACTACATCCAAAAAAGTGTTTTACATTTTGAAAAGTATCTTGAAAAGTGTTTCTAGATTTAAAAATGTGTCGTTAATGTTACTATTATTGGACGGACACTGTCTGTCCAATGTGTCTGTCCAATAATAATAACGTTAGCAATAAAGTTTTAGTATGGATATTATATTATCAGAGAGAGATGCAAAACACTATTTCCTGCTATTTATTGGCATACATATATCAAATTTATCAATTTGTATTTTTCTTCCCTGATAAATTCTATCTATGAGTAAGATTTTTTGCTTAACTTGCTATTTTTTGGACAGACATTTTTTGGGACCGTTTTTTTTTTCCATCCAATTAATATAACATTAGCAACCTATTTGTAAACTAGAAACACTTTCAAATACTTCTCAAAATTTTAAAACCATATTTTAGTTAAGTAATAACCATTAGTAAATATCAAGTTTACTCTCTCACTTTCCAAGTTCTATTCTGATAAAATTAAAAGAAATATCCATGATTAAGTTTTGGTGAACTCTATGGATTTTTACACTGTGAAACTGCCATATCTCCTCCCCCCCATGCCATGGCGTTTGTTTTTTTTTTTTAAAATAATTTTTCAATTGCAGAAATTGTGTCAAATATAGTAGGGGGGCCTATGAGTGATTGAACTAAATTTCTTGAGTGACATAGGCCATCGTACGCTACTAAAGTCAACTTCTTAATGTGATATTGCATCTAAAACGTTTGGGTAAACAAGAACACACTTTTCTACTCAACTCTCAAGTTCGATAATGGATTTAAAAGATCAGGTACAATTACAAATTCAAACTCCTGAACTGGTTGAAGGTCCTCGCATTCATCATTGTCAAGGGACATGGCCCACGCTTTGTAAAAAATCAATACATAACACGTTTAAACAGTACTGGGAAAGTGATATGACAACAGATACTTCATTGATCATTATCATTTGTAGATATATGATGTCCAAGATAGGGTTGGATTCATCATACAACATACGACGGTATGAGTGTCCCCGACCGTCGATGGGCATTATAATAATGATACCACCAGGTGATTTTCCACATCTGGAGCACAAGAATACTAGTTTAACTGCCGATTTTATAGTTTTTTTTTAAAACAATCTTGTTTTTTGTTTTTTATTTATTATTATTATTTATTTTAATTTTTTGCATATTATTCACTGCTTATGCACATACTAATCGCTGTATGAAATACCTGATAGAAAATCACAAACTTTGGTAATAAAAATTCTGGATCCGGAATTTGTTGTTATACATCCAATATAATCATTCACTAATTGTCCGACAAAAATGTTTCCAACATCAAACAAGATGTTTCTTTTGATTTTATTAACAAAACATAAATGCACCAGACGAAAATTCACATGCATAGTGCATGTGTTACACCCTCGCAACAAAGTATTTAAATGAGAAAAAAAAAAAACAGCTCATAAACCTGCGTGTTTCCAATTTCAATGTACCGTGTAACATTGTTAGGTATTATGTTAACCAACTAAAATAAAACAGTTTCAGATAGTTTTAAACTGGAGCTTCACGAGAGCTACATGGTACCACATGCATGGATTAATAATTATACTCAAAATCCCGAAATATATTCTGAAGCCACACGTCCTCTGATGTAAAGCACTATCAGGATTGCTAATCAGAAAATCGAAAAAAATAATAACAAATCGGATTTTTTGCATGTCCCTGAAACAGTAGAGCTCTGCCACATAGCCTACAACTAGTTCTAGTACTGAAAGCAAACCTGATTAAGGGGGGACAGAATGAATATTTTAAAATCAATACTGGTCCACAACTTACCAGCGTAACTGAATGGAGATTGGCTTACTTTATATT
Organism: Ophioderma brevispina; assembly: GCA_023653785.1. Taxonomy (NCBI): domain Eukaryota; kingdom Metazoa; phylum Echinodermata; class Ophiuroidea; order Amphilepidida; family Ophiodermatidae; genus Ophioderma; species Ophioderma brevispina. The sequence continues at coordinate 37,657 of JAMKCH010004034.1, forward strand.
TCGAACCGAAACGAAACGGGCTCATGGCGCCAATTGGATTACACGCTTTAATTCCCGTGATCGTACTTTTTTATAAACCAACTCTGACGGAATAAGCGTGTAATCCATTGGTCCCCTGAGCCCGTTTCGTTTCGTCGAATATAAATAAATAAGCACATGGATGTTCATATCTTTGAATACCTGAATACTTCCTTTTCGGTCAATAGTCAGTTGCAAAAAATAATATATGAGAATTCTCTAAGATATCCTTCACTTTCAATTTAATATTTGCAAATTTTCCTGACGAGTGAATCACTGATAGTCTATTTAAAGAAAGAAATTTAACGGTGTCTCAGAAAGAATCCACCTAAACAGTTGGTTGACCCATAACTTCAAAGGTGAGTATCACATTTGATCAAATTAACAAAGAATCTTAAACCACAATATTTTTCCATATTTAATTGAAGCAAGCACTCGATTCGGGTCGAGTAGGTTTGAAGACATAAGCGATTTAGAAAATAAGCGATATGTACAACTGTCAATGAACACTCCAAGTTAAGGTAAATAAAGTATTCAGACCCGAACAGGCGAGAAATAATCAATCCTTCTTTAATTTTCTTTTTCATTTTAATTTCTTTAAAACAAAATATGATAATATAAATGATATTTTGCACCAGGTTCAACATATTAATATTGCACATACATTAAAAAAGAAATTTTAATCTTTCTTTTTCACTTAAAAAGTTAAAGAAAAATTAAAGAAATGTCAGTGACCATCTTCAGGTCAGTCTTTTTGACAAATTAATGTTTTAAATAATACCCCATGCTGTCCCCAATCCGGCAAATTACTTTCATTTAAGGTAGTGCTCACCCTAGTTGCTTTTGGTTTTTACCGAATTTCTGATTTTTGCACCATTTTAAACATCAAACTGTGTTTTCTATGTTACCAACAAAGTATCCAATGCAGACACTTCCTGAGTTGTATTTGTTCTTTGCCGATTTAAAGCAGCTATTTAACCATTAAAGTCACAAAACCGCATGGTCTTAACGGGCGGGAATTTAAGCCATTACAACGCTTGTCCGGCGCAAGGCGCGGCAGCGCATCGCGTCTCGCGGTTGTGGATTTGAATTTTATTTTTTGTTACTGCCGGAAGAGCGTTGACGCGTTGTTTTTAATGTTTAGTTTGCGCCCGAACGCATCTGCGACCACCCCCAAACGAAAAGAATATTTGAATGTAACAAAGCGCTCTAAATTAGACCAGACGCCAATTTCCCAAATTAGTCTTGATTTCTGTAGGTAGAGAGGAAAGATGTTTTGATTCAATAGTGCAATAATAAAGATGTATTTATTTTCATCACTGCCAACAAATACTCCAATTTTGACGTCCCAAAATAGATTAAAGTATTTGAGAAAGAAGAAGACCAGCTTGCAATGGCAGTGAAAAAAGTCACTTTTTACTCTAAAACACGGATTTTATCAATGTTCAATTTTCGCAAATTGGTAAATTTTCAGACAAGGATAACTCCAAAAGAATGACCGGAAGCTTAAAAGGTTAAGGTTTAAATTTTCCTACGATAAGCAATCGGTTTCTCTAGGGACGTTTTCTCAATTTTTCATTTTCGATTTCTAACTAAAGATATTCTCCAATATTTACTCAAATTTTTGAAACGAAAGGTAAAAAATCACCCTTTTTTGACATTTTTCCTATATTTCGAAAAAGTTAAGCTCTATTTTTCAAAATGAAAAACCGTCCCCAGACAATTGTCTTGTTTCTAAAACATAACATAAGAAAAATCATGGAACATTCAAATTGTTTTTGTTATGATGTCTGAAAAATTATAGGGCCAAAATCATGCTTTTTAGGTATTTTTCTCAAAATACGGAAGGTTTTACATTAATCTGATGCCACTCAAACGGGTTATCGTCTAATTGTCTTTCTAGAAATGTATACTTTTACAAACAATAATCAAATATTTGCGCAGTTCAAACCAAAAAGATTACTCGGAAGCTCAAGGTTTACACTGCCCTTACGTTAAATTGCATATCACCAGGCAGTTTCTAGAAAAGTTATGATTTGAAATAATTTTGCAAAAAACGAAGTAAAGTTTGAATTCAACTTGTTGTGCATTGTAAAAATCTAAGAGAACGGTTTCAACACAAATATTCACATTTTATGTTTGCTTAAAAAATTGATTCAATGTGTAGATTTTCCGTTTTGATAAAATGCTTTAAAGATTTGTATAAGCCGCATGCCAACAAATACAAAGTAAAAAATTTAAACCAGTTTTTTCGGCATATCTGAAAACCATAAATGAACTTGTATGGGAGACAAATGTTGACCAACATCTTGTCTCGTGCCAGTGACATGAGTATAGATTAAAATCCGGGGAATTTTGAATTTGCACTCAAATCATGGCATTATTATATTTAAATGGTTGAATCCACCATCTTATTGGAATACGTGTCTAATTTTAATAAAACTATTGTGAATAACCTTATTGTTCAGTTTATCCACCTGTTAAGTATTGTTTAAAGGCCGACTCAGAGATTTCCCGAGAGGGCGCCCTTAAGTTTCAACCAAATTGTGTGTTTTGGCATGTACTACTGCTTTGTCCCGTATACGAATCACTGTGTGAATAGCTAAGCTCAAATCGAAGTCTTTTCATATAGAATTACATCTTTTGTTTAAAAAATTCCGTATCCGGAAATGTGTGTTATACACAGTAATCCTATGGCACTGTTATATACTCATTAATGTTTACTGCATCAAAAACTAAATCCGATCATCTCAACTTTGGATTGAGCATTCTAGGTGACTATATTGTTAGTTCTAGTTGAATATTTTTAATTATATATTAAAAAAATATATTCAATCTCTGATTCAGACTTTTAAAACTTTTTCTCAATTCAATCTATTTCAGTCCACACCCTATTCATCTCAATATATTTCACATTTTCTATCACGATTTTATTGGTTTGTTTTCTAATAACGATGATCATTGTGTTATTTACCATGTTTTTTTTTCATGTTAGATTTTTGTATAATTGTCACTGTAATGGTTAATTACTATAAAACGAACAAAGTGGCATTGAACTCACAAATACAAACAAGGCGGTTCTTTGGGGAACGAAAAGAAGACCGCTTGACCATATAATCAGCGGTAGTTAACTTCAAATCTGCATTATTGTGGAGCACACTTGGGAAGGAATTGGTCCATTGACATGTGTTTTATAATCGCTTATTTCTTAAAACTACTGAACCGAATCGAGTGATGTTTACATTTAAAATGTTAAAAGTAATTTTGGTTTAAGATTCTTTTTAAATTTTCTCAAAGTGGTACTTACTTTTGAAGTTATGGTCGCCTATATTTAGTGGTGTAATTCTTTCTGAACCCTAGCCTGTAGGTGTGATTTTACAAGTTACTTGTTTTTCAGCATATGATTAATAATTTGACCACTTTCTTTGTTGATATGTACTGTAGTAAATGTAGTTTATGTTTAAAAAGCCTTAATTCTATCAACGATGGGCTCATTCGCTATACACACTAGTAAAAGCAACCATGCTATATAGAGTAGAACGAAAGCATGGTAGAAATTGATTTCGGATCCCTGTTCGACAGTGGGTTGTGTTGTATACATTGACCTGTATTCCATTGTTTTGCAACACTGTTACATTATTATATGTTTTACTTTTCTGAAATTCCATTTTTTCGTAATTTGAATTGGGATCACATGAAATATTGTCAATAAATCTACACTATCGGAATAATGGTTTTTGCTGTTTGTATTTAGATTCAAATTGGGAACTGACGAAACACGCTTGGTACTTGAAAATAAAGTTCTATCAGCTTTGTTTAAATGACTTTCTTGCAACATATGCTGTAAAAAGATACATCTTAAAACTACCAAAACCACGGAAACGTCCGAAAATGGAAATGTCCCCTCTAAACATGAATCTGTAACAGATATACGATTACAAGCAGGATTTTGATGCAGAACTTGTTTTGAAGGTTACATGCAGAGTATCTACCGTATCTGTCCAATCGAAGCATTCACACTGATTAACAGACACTCAAACAACGTCTAAAATTCACCTCTAAGAGAGACCAGGGATAAGTTCCGAGAGCACAAGTCCTCAAAAGAGACCAACATCTGGACATGGATCAACCACACCAAAAGATTTGGAGAAAACTAATTCCCCCCCCCCCCCCAGTTTCAAACATAGAAGGAAAGAGGAGATAAAGAAAGTGTTTGTTGCGGTGCTCATATACCGGTAGAAGAACGAGATGCCATCTTGCAAGAAGGAACCAGTAACTCCTCTGGAATTGATACATGTATGAGTGAATTGTCAGATGATTGCATCACAGAAGATGATATCCTCCATGCTGATCATCCACGTGTTGTCAGTTCACCAAGACAAGAAAGTGGATTGTTTCAGATGTTGTTGGATGGTGATGGTCAGTTTACTCGTGTGGGTTTGGACACTGATGGAGAAAGTCAAGGTGGTGTTCGAGATGTTGTTGATGGTGGTCAGTTCAGTGGCGTGGAATCAACATACAAGGATGCAGCAGATGGTAAGAAATCCTAAATGCGTATTTGTGAATTTCCTGGTTTTATTGCATTTCCTTAGCTAATTAGAGGTTCTAAAGGGCTTACTGTATTTTGCGAAACGAAACGAAACGAAACAGAACTCCCATTGGATTACACGCTTTATTCCGTAATTATGCACGTTATGTATCGGAATAAAGCGTGTAATCCAGTGGGAGTTATGTTTCGTTTCGTTTCGCAAAATACAGTAAGCCTTCTAAAGTAATCTTGCAACCATTTTTTTACAAATATAAAGCCGCATTAAAGGTGTTCCGAATAATGACGTCTTTAGGCGAAGTCGAAGTAATGCTTACTTACAAAACAAGCCAAAATTAAAAATACTTCTGTTGAATTCCTAAAAGTGTAAAAATCCCGATTTTTTACTTTCCAGAAGAAGTACAACAGTCGCCTATTTCATTCACAGAATACCCAAATCTCCTCGGACTCCAGGACGCGCCCGAAAGACCGAAAGATCTGTGAAGATCCATTTGCCAAGCTTCCTCCAATCTTCCAGAACCCTCCAATGACGATCACTGAAGACAACAAAGAACAACGGAAGACCTTCCACCAGCGTGTTGTCAGGAAGGGCGCATCAGGCAAGTTTGGCAAACCTCTGTATCCTGATGATCCCTTCAAGCAATTGGCACACATTATCTTCAGTAGCGCAGATGTAGATAAGGACAAGAAGTTGAACAAGAGAGAGTTTGCATCGGTAAGTAAATATCTGTAGGCCTACACTTATTCGATTAAAACGAGCCCAAAATGGTATATAATTACATTTAACAAATTACGTTGTGCAGGGCAATCGAAGACCCACATTTGGGCTCAAACAACATATGAGCCTCTGTGATTGTACTGTGTTAAACTACCTGCTCAGACGTACGGGTACTAAACGCTGCTTCTCTTACAATATTTGACAAATTGTAAACTTGGTATGGCCCAGGGATGATCAAAGGATGGGGATCCATGTAAGGAGTGCTCAGGATTTGAGGTCAAAGCTCATCTAGAAGTCGAATTCAAGTGCTTCTTCCACAAAAAGATTGCTATTCACCAAAATTTCTCAGTGATCATCAAGGGGTGGGTCATACGGGGTATTCAGATGTAAAAGTCAAAGGTCATCTAGGGTAATTTGAGGTCATTGTTGAAAAAAACAAAATGCTTTGTTTTTTCACAGCAATTTGCTCAGAATGACCCTTGACAGGCGCATTATTTGGTTGTTCATGGAAGACGTCAAAGGTCATCTGAGGTCATTGTTTAAAAATGCTTGTTAGTTAGTAAAGTTTTCACCGATGTTCCTCCAAATGATCCTTGAGGAGTGGTTCATAATGGCTGTTAAGGGATAAAAGGTCAAGGGTCTTTTGGGGGTTATTTCAGGTCATTATGAAATAAACGGTTATATTCACCGTGTTTACTCAAACTTATCCCCGAGTGAGTCATGGGGTAAGAGGTCAAAGGTCATCAAGAGGTCATTTGATGTTATTGTTGAAATACAACCCCTTCGTGTATAGGGGTCAAGTGAGACCTTGTCAAATATGCTTAAAATGCTTCGTCTACAGTTTTCACTGGTATTGATGTAAGTCGCGAGCTGAGGAATCTTCGTATGGTGGTTCCTTCTGGGTCTTCAGGAATTTTGAATCCGTGAACCTTGACCCCCATTTGATTAAAATGTTAATATGTGATCACATCCTACATATGTATATTGACTTATTTCCTGTAAGCTTGGTCAGAATCATATCTGGACCAAGACTCTTATGATATGTACAAACATTGACCTCAAATTACCCCATATCTGACCTTTATTTAAATAAGCTTAAAGGTGCGTGTTCCGATCGTCTTTGGGACCCCCTGATTTACCCGGAAGTAGTACGAATTTTGACATCAGTAGAAAGGCCGTATTTTTCTCATTGTCGTCCTGAAATTTGAGCCTTCAAATCAATTTCTTTTCCGAAGATATAACAAAAAACCGCCGTATTAGTGGTTAACCATCAATAATTAGCACAGTATTGAATAGGGCTTTGCAATATGTATTATTGCTTCTACCATCAAAGCCGCAGGGTTGTTTCCCACGGTACTTGACGGGGAGTTTGTGCAAGTGTCAGGTTCTCATAGCAAGTAGAGAACACAATCGACATAAATCGGAACAAGCACCTTTAAAATTGTCGGGTGGATGGATTCTTGTGGGGTGGATCCATCGGGTTCTTCAGGAATTCTGAATCTGCGACCCCTGTGCGAACTTTGATGCCATTTTATATTTTAATGTTACCTATATAATCATTTCCCACTTGTGGAAACCTATTAGTTTCATACTTGGTCATAAGAACCCCTGGACAAACGTGACTTCTAATGACCCTACGTGACCTTTGACCCTATTCAAGTACATTTAAATTGCTTCATATACTGTTCTCAATTTATTTTGATGAAAGATGGGCTGATGGATCCTTTTGTGGTTCCTTTATTTAGGATCTTCATAGTTTTTAATCGACCCATATGTGACCTTTGACCCCAATTTTATTGAAATGCTAACATTTGATCATTTCCTGCAAATGTATTGACTTAATAACTTCATGCTTGTTCAAAAGAAATAATGGGCCAAGATTCTTATGTCATCTACACGGATAGACTTCTAATTCCCCAAATTTAATCCTGGAGAATGAGAGGGAAAAAGAAGAGCAAATCCTTAGAGAATTACCCTGTTTGACAGATAAATGCCCATCTAAATAGATAATAATTGTCAATATTCTTGAAAAGGATAATTTTTGGGTCAAAATGGACACTTACTAATCTGCTTCTATTGTTGCTGCTACAAGTTTCTTTTCCTGTCAATAGGTAATGGTTGTAAATGAATTCTTTTAACTTCAGATTTTAAATGCGCCTTCACTTGAACTCGATCTTCTCAAAGATGACATCAAAATGATGGAGAAAGAATGCTGCCAGGACAGGGATGACATCAAGGTACTCCGTATTTGAAAGACTTTTCTTGTCAGTTGTGTGTTTTGCTGCGCCAGTTTTATTGGGAGTAGGCCTAGTGTTTTTACAGCAGACTTCATTACATAACCTTTCATGTCCCTTTGTCAATTTGAAGATTCTCTCCAGGGAATGTGCAGAATTGATATTTCTTTCCTCAATTGCAGTAATTATAACACATTACACATAGCATGGGCTAGATGGCATAGAAAGTTCATAAATTATGTTAAGGAGTAATATATTTCAGAGAGTATGCAATTGGAATTTGTAATACTGCAAAAACACCTGTGAGAATTCATATCTACAAAGTGTACACTAGTTGAAAGAATGACATAATATCTTGTGAAACCAAGATGGGACTAGAGATGTCTAGAAAGGTTTAAGGGCAAGGTATACAAAGTGAGATTGGGGTATTTGCCTAGAGCTAGTAAAACTTGTTGGATAAGTTTGCATTGACCATAGAGCCAGGATTGGCTGATAATTTTATAAAAGGATTATACTTAGGCTGGTATTCTAGAGAGACTATATCAGCGTAACTGTAAACCCAGATAGTCCTCCTCAATGGTCCTTTTTTCTTTCAACCATCTCTAAAGTGTGATGTAACGGATGAGAATATTAATCATCAATAATTTTTTTATTGAGAAAAACTGACGCTAGTTTAACGCCTGGGTCTAAAGTTATTTTCCACTACCAGCCTTTGACTTGTCAAGTATGTGTTAGAGGTGGCTTCAATACTCACCCACCGGTTGCTTGCCGGTTCCGTCCGGTTCTTTCATGTTCGATCAGGTTCCCATTGTCCCAAACAATTAAACACGGTTACACCGCAAGTCAACCGACTGGTGAGTCTTGAAGCCGCCCCTAACAATGGCTCTGCACCTCTAGATGGTGATAACACCTGAAATTTGTTCAACTGCATGAGCAGTAAGGGTTGGCTTCATAACTCAACCACCGGTTGCTTGTTGGTTCCGCCCGGTTCTTTTCAGGTTCAAACAGGTTCTATTGTCCCAAACAATTAAACATGGTTACACTGCCATGAACTGCAAGTCAATCGGCGGTTAAGTTTTGAAGTAACCCCTTAATACCCTGATGTCAACAAGTAATCTTAGAATGCTTTACTTTACTGCTTGAGAATGGGGATTAATGACAATAAGGTGTTGTTTGGATTGGATAGGGTAATTAAATGTGCCAATTTTGTTCTATTTCATTGCTTTACAGAGGAATCCTATCTCCTTTGAAGAATTCCTCCCTCTGGCTGAATGTCTTCTACCACTCTACTACAGCAAGAAAGATACTGAATCTAAGGTACAGAATAATATCAGAAATGTTTTCCTCACATGAAAGATGCTTTGGAGAACAATTCGGAGAGGACAGGAATAACTTGTCTAAGGGTATTTTGGGAGATAAGAGCCTGGGGGAGATGGAAGCCTGGTGGAGATGGGGGCCTGGGGGAGATGGAAGCCTGGTGGAGATGGGAGCCTGGGGGAGATGGGAGCCTGGGGGAGATGTAAGTCAGTCTGGGGGAGATAGGAGCCTGGTGGAGATGGGAACCTGGTGGAGATGGGAGCCTGATGGAAATGGGGGCCTGGGGGAGATGGAAGCTTGTTAGAGATGAGAGCCTGGGGAAGATGGGAGCCTGGTGGAGATGGGGGCCTGGTGGAGTTAGTAGCCTGGTGGAGATGGGAGCCTGGTGGAGATGGGGGCCTGGGGGTGATGAAGCTTTGTTAGAGATGGGAGCCTGGGGAAGATGGGATGCCAGGTAGAGATGGGGCCTTGAATTGGTTCAGTTTGTTAATATAATATCTAATACCCAAATAGGCGAAGTTTTTAACATCTGCTTGGCAACAACACAGGGGTTTGTGTCCCAAAGGCCCACATCCATTAATTTTAAATGATTTTTATTTTATTTTCTTTTTTTCATTAATCATGAACTAAAATTTTGCATTTGGCAGCTCTGAAATACAAAACATGCAACTGAATACAGAAAGAACCCATTCCATTGAACATGTTTATGTGTGCGTGCATTGTGTATGTGTGTGTCATTCATGTGTGTTGAAAACATTTCCTTATGATACTTGTGTTCAGCGCACCATAAAATATGTACAGAAACCGAGTAACCAAGTACCTAACCCAACATGAACAACTATCAGAGACAGTCATCTCATTTTTTCTTATTACTGAATGAACATGATACATGTATCATACCCGCAGCCCAGCACCAAATATAAAACCCCTAAGACTCATTAAACTCTGATGAGTCAACCACAAGTGGATCCATTAAGTGAACCCAAAAGAAGCTGAGATATGTAATTCGATCTACAATTTGTACATACATTCAAAGAAATATACTCACCAGAATTGTGAGGATTATTCTATTTACCTACATTATACTACGAATGATCCAACTAACTAGTGCATTTTTTGTGCTCAAGAAGCCTGAGACACCCCTATTGCCACATTTCGGTGCTCCCATGCCTAGTAGCGGTCCCATGCTAGATCGGTAAGCCATCTTGTACGTCAACTGGCACCAGAATCCTTTGCTCATTTTTGACCTTCCCCAAGGCTCCACTTGCGGGAGGGCCGGGGATGAGGTTCCCCCCTAGTTTTATCCTTCGTAAGTAATGACATGTATGTAAATAAAATTAATCTCACCCATTCTGTTGATACATTACTATTTCCATCCATTTATACTTACGAAATGATCCAACTATAATGACTGTCACACTGGTCACTAGGTGGAGGAGTGAGCCCGGTTAGTCTCAGTTGTTGCGGGTTTTCTCGCCATGTGAAGTTTTTAATGAAGCTGAAATAATTTTTGCCCCCCAATTAAGCATATCATGATCGCATGTCAATACAGCACTCTATACTGCAAAGCACACATAGCCATGTAACACCGGCCAATCCTCACCTTATGAGCATGTTGATTAGGATGCATGGCATCCCCCTCTTACTCTGACGGCTTTGCTGACAGGAATGTTTTTGGCCACGATTTGGTTACTTTAGGACGTCTTTTTCATAAAACGTTCTGGAACGTTTTAGGCATCCTCCATCCTGCTGCTCCATAATATTCAGGAAATTTCACTCCACGTGAAAAGCCCGAAGAATGGTTTGCTTACTTCTAATTTCATGATCATTCTGGTTAAGGTCGATGTTACTGTCCAGTGAACGAGGCTTTCACTTTCCAAGCATCAGAGATGAGGGAAGTTACCCAGCGTGAAATGTTTGCTTTCTTTGCAGTTTTGTAGTTTTGGTTTTAGTGATGAAAGTGGTAAAAATTGAAGAATCCATAGATTCCTTAAGAAGGCAATTGCGGTGTAATAATGTCTGGCGATCTTTGACTGGACACCACGTTATCTTCAAGTCTCACCATAACTCTAGGAAGCTCTGGAAGAACTATTGGCTGATGAGCACATAAGTTAATGTCTATGTTTTGGCCATGAAACCATCACGAGGAACAGATTGACATTGTGAGAGCTGAGAGATTCATCTCTTCTTGTCAGTAATAACGCATGGATTTCTGAACATCGTCTGGTAGATTCAGCCATCAAAAGGAATGCGTCTTTCCTTGTCAAATTCGAGAAGGGTGGCTTTGTCCAACGGTTCGAACGGCTCGCCGGCGACGTACGGAGACCAATGGAAGATCCCACGAAGGAGAGCTTTCTAACAGTAGGCGTTTATTAAGCATCCCTTTAATGAATCCGAAAGACCCTTATCTTCTCTAATCATGGTCCGGGTTATCAATGAATCGTAAGAGGATGGCACAGGTTATTTGAACTTATTTGAAGTGAAGTTTTCTGAAAAAGAGAGGTCAGTAAGTTAGCCACGTTTCCTACAAAGGCAGTATGTGGATCAACCTTGTATTTCTTGCAGCCGACGTTGAGCGTCCGAAGTCTACATTGTATTAATGGAGGTTGACTTCCTTCTTTCCCTGCCGCATTGGGGGGGGGGGGGGGCAGCTTTCGTCTGAAAAGCCTTTGCGTTTGAAGGCGACTTGAGAGAGGCCACACAGTCAAGGTTAGAATTTTAGCCTTTGGAGCGACACTCTTTTTTTTCTTCCGTCCACCAACAGATTTTGCCTTAAAGGAATCATCTTGATGATTTTGTCAGCATGCTGACCAACCTTAAAAACCAAACCTGACGTGGCCTAAATGGGGCTCCAAGCAGCATCCTTGCATGACTTGATTGGCTGAAACTTTGTCAAACCTTCGCGCCATTGTAATCGGTGGAAAGGTGTATGCAATCAGGTCTCCCAACTTATTGAAAGCAGTCTCTCACCCAGGCTTCTCGTCCGCAGCTCACGTGCATTTTATAAAAAGTATTTGGGAGTTGGTGATCCTTGTTGTTTGCAAACAGATTTACTATGGGCCTGTAAAGTCTTTGAAAATCATCGGCATATACGGCCGTTGAGATGGCCACTCCACAGTTATTACCGAATAAGCTATCATTGTGGCTGACTTTCCCCTGGGAACAGGCTGCTGTGATACCGTTGATAACTCCCGAGATGTTCCCGCCTTTAGGGTAATTGAATGATACTGGCAACAAGTGAGGAGGCGGATGGTCGCAATGCACATGAGGATACTCTTTGTTCCTCCTTGGTGGAATTGTCTGATCTGATGTTCACTGACTTCCCGAAACCATCCCGTTTGAATCGCTTAGGCGTGGCAGAACCGCTAGCAACTCCCGAGTAATTTATATGGAGCCTCCTTTCATCTTCGACCATACTCCCGTTATTTCTGTGGGATCTCATGTCTGCTCCCAACCTGTCTTTGAAGCATCCGTCATGGTAATAATTCGATGAGACCTCTCGTGGAACCTCTTTCCCACCATAAATTCTTTTGAGTTTCTTAACCATCGTAGGTGCTTTCACAAGCTTGCTTTACGGAACTTGAACGGTTTAGAACGTGACGGTAGTCTCTGTAGTAACTCCGTAGTGTACGCTGTAGTAGTCTCATCCTCAACCTGCAGAGGGTAAACGGTCTACCAGCTTGCCAGCATTCCTAAGCGCGGACCCAGATGAGCCGGAGATAAATTCCTCTTCAAAATGAGCATGATGCAATCTCTCAATTTTGTGATCTCTCTTCTGTAGGAAAGCTTTGGTTTTCTCCTTCAATCCCAATTTTTTTCACAAAAAATCCGCGTTCTGACTTGTATGAGATTGATTTCTTTAGGTTTACATGAAACCCAGCCTTTCACCGTCTTCATAACCAAGTTAACTTGACTTATCAGACTTGATTTTCTTGGAGCTACCATCCACCAATCGTCGAATAATCCAATATTTGGATACCCCTGCCACTGTCTTCACTATCTTGTAAAGGTAAGGGCAGCAGTTGAAAGTCCGAATTGCAGAACCTGAATTGGTAAGACTGGTTGTCGAATCTGAAGCGAGCCATCTTTGATGAGGAGAAAAAAAACTGGAACATGGAGGTATGCGTCTTTTAAATCCAATGTCGCCCGAACCAGCACTTCTTCAACTCTTTTATGACAGCTGAGAGGTTTCCATTCCTGAAATGCCTCGGATGAATATATCTTTCAGAGGGCGTAGCATTTTGATTGGTCTGGGGTCTCCTGTTTTCTTCGAGCCAGGAAGAAAATCGAATATAGCCTGCCATAGTCTTTTTAATTGGAAAAATTCCATTTTTCTTAAAACTCTTCACTTCGTTCTTCAACCTCATAGCCTTTACTGTCTCTTTTGGCATAGGCCGTAGTGCAAATCTGACTTTCATCGGCGACAGCGGTAAACTCAAAATTACCCTCTAAATTGTCTGTAGAACCCATTGATCCGAGGTTAATCGACCACCACGCCGCGAGGAATAGCTTTAAGACGCCCCCTTACTGGCGTCATAGGTTGGTAGGAGTTCAATAGTACCTTCCTCCCCGACTCGCGCCACGTCTGGCACATCTACGTCTGGAGTAGGAAGAATAACTTCGGTACTGTCTAGAGCTTATAGTTTGGATTTGCTGTCCTTAGAGTCGTCCGCCCGACTTTCGAAAGGAACCTTTGTTCCCTCTGTTGGCAGGGAGTATATCTGGAAAGCGGAAGACCTTCTGCGGTAGCCATACTCATAAGGTCTGTATCTATAAGGTCTTCTGGAAGAACCTCTAGTCTTATTACCATTAGACTTTTTGGCAGCTTTATCTGCAGCTTTAACTCGTTTTTCTTCTTGAGAGGCTAAGCTAGACCACTGCCCTCCAAAAAGATATTTTCCTCTAGACATTCCGGAATAACTTCTTTGCTGTAAATTCAACCGTCACAGCATTCTGTCTTCTCAGAGCCACTAATGTGGTAGGCAATCTTGGTTAAAACAAGCTCTGCAGAACGTGATGATATCTCTCATAGTATAAAGCCATCTCTCAATGCTTCATTAGACATCTCACATTAGCTTCATAACCCAGTCATAAGGGGTAATAGACAACAAGGCTATAAATTTCGAAGTTCTCATACCAGCACTGCAAATCTGTTCCAAATGGCGAAGATCAGCATCCTTCCCTCATTCCACGAAGTCAACTCTATGGACAGGTTCCTCATGTTTCTAGAAGAACCGGCTTCGACACCGGCCTGGTGGGCATTGTCTTGGCTTGCAGAAAGTCTTCTCATCAGATTTCATCTTATCCCGCATGGGTTCTGGGGGGGCCTAAAGGAACTGATAATAATTGTCTTTAACTTCCTCACATGTAGGGGAAAACTCAGGAATCCATAGAGAAGGGATCTTCTTTTGATAATCAGTCCATATAGACTTCTGAACCTTATCAATAGACTGTCTAGATCGGCTTGTAACAGGAATGATGGGTTTCACCACCTGCTTCTTACCAGGTTTGGCAGCTAAACCAAGGTCCGAAGACTTTAGAATCTTGAAGAAATAGCAAGAATCACATTTTTAAAAACCTCGATGAACGCAACCGCCACCAGAAAGGCGCAGCAACATTGGAGATAGGTACTGTAGGTCTTCAAGGTCTTCTGTCAGGAAAGACTTCTACATCGGATAAGGAGGCTCCATAAATCTTGTATCTCTCCTCATTTCGTATCCTCACTCATATCAGAATCTTTACCCAACTATCACCAGTGCGCTCTTGACTGGAAGTGCCTTTGGACTGGATGTGCACTGAGTGGAGTAGCATCAGCCGGTATGGTTTAGTAGCCTCAGTGACCCTCAACTGAACTGTAAAATTACTAGAAGGAGCCGGCCACGAGGTAGTTCCATTGTTACGTTGTACACTTGTAAAGAGGCCACTAGAGGATAAGACCCTATCAATATAATCAGTCGTAACAACTTCAGGATTCAGTACACCATGGTGTGAAGCCGACTTTCTTTTTATCACCGGTTTTGGACTTCTTAACTCTACACTTGGAGAATCATCAACATCTTTAGGCCTTGATTAGAGTAATGACTGACATCACCAACTTAGATCTTTTAGCACGAACTCACAAAGAGGCCATGTCATCTTACTAGGAACGTTTCTGTCTAAGTTTTAGATCGCTGAGAGAAGCCACCGCTTCTTCATCTACAAATCAGATCTTGTTAATAGTCTTATGAGAAGACTCTCCACTATGTCTAGATCCAGAAGACCTTCCGATCATAGACTTGGATCCGTGACGTGAAGAACTACCCGAAGGAGAAGCATCTGAATCTTCGATAGTCCATGGCTATGAGAATCTGATGAGCTGTCAGACTTCGACTGTATAGAACTTTCTAGTCGGAGAGGAGAAGAGTATTCTTAACTTTAGAGCTAAGAAGCTTTCTATGTTCAGCATGTTCTAAATTCACACTTCTCTCAGTAATCGCCGTCTCTGGTGACTATCACTGAAGACTTGCGGAGCGGACTGCAATCCCTGGAAGACGAGCGACGTCTAGAAGAACAGTACGATCTTTATCCTTTCTGGTACCATATGAGTGTACGGAGGGAGAAGAACTCTTTTTGGCTTTTACAACGACGACGGCTAGTCGATAACGTGATTGTTAAGTAGACGGAGACTAAGCCGCTGGAGAATATAGGTGACGACCCGACGGTTTACCCGATGGAGAAGTGGTTGAATAATCTCTATTCTAGAGCCACGATGCGACCCGACGGTTGAATCGGCGAGAACGTTGAAATATTCACACCCGGAGAACTACGGAGACGGCCCGAAGATTCAAAGTAGATGGACGGACGGGCGGACCGGAAACATCTGTGTGTCCTGTTGGAAGTAAATTGGAGAAAATGTACATTCCCTTTACGTTATACACCTCTGCATCAACAACTCTAACTTTCTTCGAAGCCAATGAGGGGAAACTCTGTCCCCTCATCGCAAGAAATCGAACTCCGCCTCCACCTACAAGTCTCTGTTCCTGCTAAAATTAACTCATGACCCGTCGGTATCATCGTTAAACATCGGCGGCCCTGCGTCAACGATTGAGTCATAACCACGGACGTGCTGCACGGCCGACAAGAGGTGTAGAGATGACTATAGAAGTATCACACTCTCATTAACTTCTATAGTCATCATCACACAGGGCACACATCTCCACCAAAAAGCCGCCAGACTTACGAAAACACCGGTACCCGTTATTCATAACCTTGTCAGCATCATAGGTCTTAACAATGCCGCGGATCTTCAATCACCGCCGCCACGGGAGTCGCCCTCAGTCTTTATCAACTGCAACACCACGGACGCCTGTGGACTGAGGTTGTTGTGTTTCACACCACGGATAATAATGCCAGACGACTGCCAGTATTGTGAATCATCATTTTTTTTTTTTTTTTTTTTTTTTTTTCCCTGTACTAGCCCAGAATTTCTTTCGGTTGAAGAACTGAGACGCCGTTGGATACCTTGGAGTGAGAGAACCAGTCAATAGGCCACGCTGGTTGCTTTCAACTTGTATTGATTCGGCCCGTCTGATACTCAACCTTTGATAATCTTCCCAAATTCACCATGAATGGAATGAGTGGATTGACCAGCCAGTCGGAATAGCTCACTCAATCCACTCGGATTTACATCAATCAATGGCCCTTATCTTCACTAACGGCTGGGGTGGCTGGACGAGCTTGCCCTATAAACTGTTTGATAGCCTCTGCAGCCACTGTAGTTATAACGCTGGAAACTAGAATCAAAGTAATAACGTACGGCTCTTGAAGTTTGTCTTGCTGAGTGACCGAGGTAGAAGCGTCACTGTGAGGGAAATGCCCTGAACGGAGATGGAGCTGTCTTACCCTTGGCCTTAGGTCTCTTTAACTTTCTTTCCATATACAAGGTCCAATTCATCAAAGAACTTCTGGATCTCCACTTCTGTCTACCCTTTGTGCATATTACAAGGGCGATCTCTTGGAACAATTTTTCTGCACTTCACACGCAGTTCATGCGGGTCCTTATCTTGCTTTCGAAGGTGAACGCCTTACATCCTAAACATCTTCGTAGAGGTTCTGTGGAACTTGGAGGATTCATCAGGCTGCAACAGCAAAAGAAAGACATACTTGTACGGTTGTTAGAGACGATAGGATAACCCGCGCCGAGAGCGGAGTTCCAAAGGGTAGAAGAACAGATAAGGCCAAGGAGACCAAGACGGACGAGAAGAAGACCCCGGGCACCCGTACCACCCCCCCCCCAAATTTTGAGATTCATCGGCCACGAGCTGGTTAGTACACTGTGAGAACACAAGACATCGGTTGCACTGCAAGGCTATCAACAAGGGCGAAGAACCTGAATTGCAAGGAGCAACACGAGAAAGGGACATATCCCAAAAATGCCCTGGCGGTCTAAGTGTGGAAGTTGTGGACGTACTAGGGGGACTAACCCTGGCCAAGGAATAAGCCCACCTAATACCCGCAGTACGAGCAGCACAAAACAAATGGCCTGAGCTCGCGAGGCAACCCATTGAAGGATACTACATAAATATACTGAATACTTAGTTCACTTCCGAATCTGCTCCTGGGAAATCTTCCGAATTCCGAACTAGAGAAATCTTCTCAACCTCATCAACAAATCATCATCCAAAACTCCGATGACCCGTAGAGAAGATGTTTATCAATTAATATATATAATAATCGCCAATAAATCGGCGATAATGGGGGAAAATTATTATGTTTAAATATCCAATAAAATTTTCACATGGTGCCCCAACTGAGACACAAAAAAGAGGCAAAGGATTCTGGTGCCATTGACGTCAAGGATGGGCGTACCGATGCTATCATGGGACTGCTACTAAAACAGGGGGGCATGGGCGCGCCGAAATTTTTAATGTGGCAATAGGGGTGTCTCCAGGCTTTTTTTTTGAGCACACAAATGCCCGGCAAGACTTTCCATATGTACCCCCCTCATATTTACATGCAACAAAAACGTTTGAATTATTTTAGCTGTTTTATTCCGTGTTTTGATCCAAACAAGGCCAAAATAAAATAAATTTTGTATCTGTAAATATATACGAGGGGGTTACATATGGTCTTTCAAAATGCACTATTGATCATTTCGTATTTATGAAATGGATGAATCTAATGAATATTTTAAAGGCTGAAATTCGCTAAAGGTGAGATTATAACATTATCTGCTTTTTATATAAAGGGTGATGTTTGCCTATATCCAACTTTTTCTTTGTCTGTTTAGAATGCTTGGTGTATTCTGGACAGGGACAAAATGGGACATCTTACTTTCACAAACACCAGCGTAGATGACGGTATGCCATCCAAAAGTAGTACTAGTGTAAGAATATCATCACCATATCTGATTCTTGTTTTGTCGGATAATTTTGAAACATAAGGTCAGACCCTGAACTTAAACCTAACCTAATCACCCTAACCTTTATGGGAGGACGAGTTGGTGTAACGGTCGCGTCGCTAGCCTTTCACCAATGCAGCCTGGGTTCGATTTCCGGTCGAGCCAGTGTCGTATGTGAATTTGGTTGCCGATCCATACTCGTCCTTGCAGGTTTCTCCGAGCACTTCGGTTTCCTCCTGTATCTAAAATCGGACTTCTTCCCATAAATCTTTCCCCGCTATTCTGGAGGCGTCCCTTGAATTTAATGCACTAGCAATATTGGGTTCTGCCTGGCAAATGCCGAATGTTATAAATAAATATAAATAATAACTTACCCTAACCCTAAGCCATGACAATAACCCTAACTATAATTGTAATTATGCAAACCCTAACAAATCACAACTCTAAATTTTGAGGACCAAACAAAAATTGGGCAAAATGATGAGTTACCATTGTATATAGTCTATAATAAGCCAATTTTGGGTGCTCCAGTCCAGGAGGCAATATTACAATATACCAAAAATTATGCTATATATGCAGGTATACACTGATAATTAACAATCGATATTGCCGAGATTCGCTGGCCTGAAACTGGCAAATATATGCCCAACTCACGCATGCAGCACATTGTCAAATTAAGGTGTAGATACCTTTGACAAGTATAAATTTTCATAGAAATTACATCTCTCCATGTAAAGATGTGTTAGATAGACCATTTTAGCAAGCAGGTATGCTATTTTTGTACAGCTGTAGGTGCAGCCATTGCCGATGTCATTGAACTTTAAACATTGAAACTTTATGTGCGGGAGTACCAAGGTATCCCCAGTGGCGGCACCAGCATGGTGAGTCAAAGGACATTTTCGCCCCTAATTTAATTTTGGTTTCTTGCCCTCCCCCCCAGTCAGAAGGAAAATGATGGATTTTGGGCAAAAATCAGCAATTTGGGGCCCAAAATCACCAAATTTGGGCAAATATGAACAATTTTAGGCCAAAATTTGGAAGTTTTCCCCAGAATTTTTCCCCAAAAAATCACTTAACCCCATTTCTTCCTCCCCATTTGAATCTCAATTTTACAAAAAATTAACAAACAAACATGCACTCCTAAATGCAATCGTTCAGACTAATGTAGTTAAAGGCTATCCACTCATTACCTGTGGATACATTTTTCCATTTTTCTTTCAGCCTTGACAGACCAGTTGATTACAATGAAGAAAAGGAATTATATCTCTTTGAGGAGGCTCTTAGTGAAGTGTTTGAAAATGCAGATATGGATAAAGATGGAAAAATTAAGCTTCAGGACTTTTTCAGAGTAAGATTATCTGTGGTGCCACCATTAAAATGTATGACATCTAAACAAAATATTATCTTGAGCTATCAGAATGGGCCCTCAGGCTAATAGGTATATAAATTTCGAGGGGATGGAGGATGTTTACCATGAATGTTTGCCAAGGGATTTCCCCGTGTAATCATAATCACCCCAATGGTGGCTGTGATTGGGTTTTTTTTTAAGTAGGTATTTATGGAATACACATAATTTTTCCAAAGAGGTGAATCAGCCATCTTCCAGAAGATCAAACTATATCATCAACCAATGACAGGTTCTAACGATTTGATCATATATTTGACCACAGGGTGGGTTGGCAACTCAGTTTTAATCATAAATGTGCCATGTCAATTGAAAATGGTGCAGTTCGTAAGTGGTGTAATTGACAACATCATGCCCTGACTCCCTTATTGAGTTATATGCAATTTTGGCATTTTGTGATTGGTGCTCATTCCACTGTGTATCAGAGTTACTAATCAAATTGCAGGAACAAGTTGCACTGTTGTGTGTTGATGGCACTAATTACAAGTCCATTGTTTTTATTATATGGCCTAAATTTCTTAAACCTTTTTACATTCAAGAGTAGTAGTGTTGTAAACCCTGTCAATTATTCACACACACAAAGTATTTCGGTTGAGTGATATGAATGTACCAATGAATATAAACCAACTAATGGTACCACGTTGGACTGAATAAAGCTGAAAGTGTTGCTAACGGTTGCACTCTCTATTAACAGATTATCAACTCAGCTGATTTTGGCCTCCTTCTAACAAAGAGAGATGTCAAAGAACTCACAAAGCAGTTCTTGAAGTAGTACTATGTTCAAAACAAGCACCTTCAAAATGCTGATAATAATTAATCTTCGGTTAAGATAGAAGTGTTTTTTGAGATTTTGGAAAAATGTTACAAGCACTTTGTTTAAACAACAAGAACATCACCCACTTCCACAAAACTCTTGGGCAGTAGTATGGGTCAACAGTCAGATCCAGGAATGCTTCTGTAGGTAGCAGTATCAGATACGGCAGCAATGAGGGAAGATTTGGATGTGGGGGTTATGTTGTAAATACAGACTAATCCACCTATATATAAGCATGTATGCAAAAACTGGAAGCACATTGTTTCATACAAGGGTTTTTGGCAATTATGGCAGTGATATCATTATGTGAATGCAAGAAGGTTGTAAGTGCAAGGCTGACCATTTGGTCAGAACAGTTCATATCAACACCATATACATTACTGCCTTACTCTTGGTCAGTAGCTCTTGAAATGGTTACTTTCAAGAGCCACTGACTCAAGAAAAGATTAATATAAATTAAAAAGTTGAATCAGAGATTTCGAAATATGTCATGTATGTAAGTGATCCTCTACTGGAGCTTCTGCGCCCCTCCGCAGAACATCCGATAGTGGAGTATCTGCGCTCGAGCGCAGAAAATCCATAGGCGGAGTATCTGCGCTCGAGCGCAGGAAACACCTCCGTAACTATATAGTGAGAGAAAAAATCCTGCGCTCGAGCGCAGAAAATCCATAGGCGGAGTATCTGCGCTCGAGCGCAGAAAACACGTCCGTCACTATATAGTGAGGGAAAAAAATCCTGCGCTCGAGCGCAGAAAATCCATAGGCGGAGTATCTGCGCTCGAGCGCAGGAAACACCTCCGTAACTATATAGTGAGAGAAAAAATCCTGCGCTCGAGCGCCGAAATTCCATAGGCGGAGTATCTGCGCTCGAGCGCAGGAAACACCTCCGTAACTATATAGTGAGAGAAAAAATCCTGCGCTCGAGCGCGAAATTCCATAGGCGGAGTATCTGCGCTCGAGCGCAGGAAACACCTCCGTAACTATATAGTGAGAGAAAAAATCCTGCGCTCGAGCGCAGAAAAAATCCAAGAAAAGAGAAAGAAAAAGGAAAATCCAATAGGCGAAGTGTCTGCGCTCGAGCGCAGAAAAACCGTCATTCTTATATAATTGGCTAATGTGTTTGTGGGTATTGTTTGTATTCGCAAAAGGCTCCGTCAGTTTCGATCCATATGCGCCAAATTCACTTGAAAGGTGCGTAGGATACCGGACGGGTTCTTTTTATAGCGGAATATATTGAGAAATCTCGTTCAGAAATGCTGAAAAATCAACGAAACGAAAATGTGCCTTCGGTTGCTATGATAAATTACATTGTTTGTTACGCGTACTAAGCGGCGGGTATGCGTGGAGCTTTGCGGACGGGTGGTTATGCGTGCCAACGGGCGGTACGCGAAGACCAGGCAGGGTGACACTGTGTAAAATGCCCCATAGACGATTTGCAGGCATAGTACTGCAGTGAGATGAATCTTGAAAAGAAAAGCCAAAAATGTTGAA